>JAOXNZ010000085.1:14364328-14380147 GCA_028566095.1 Kryptolebias brasiliensis
TGTGTCCCTGCGATGAACTTGCGACCTGTCCAGGGTGTCCCCCGCCTCTCGCACAGTGACTGCTGGAGATAGGCACCCGCTTCACCCGAATGGAGAAGCGGCTAAAGAAAATGGATGGATGATTCTTAGTTATGTCTCATTATTACTCTACCTTACACTGACCCCTGCTGGACACTTTATATACTGCCACTCATGTTCTTTTTACACCTCAATTTTTACTTAACTTCAAGCTCAAAGTGCAATGCAGAAAACGCTCAGGTTTCAGGAATATGTCATGAATGTCATGATCTGCCTTAAATAGAAGTTTCATAAACTAAAATGAAGTTCAGCGTAATCCACAGATATTAGGATCTATCTGTGAGTCTCCTTTTAAGCAAATCAGAATTGTTATGACTGAAAACCATTGTTGTCAGTGGGGGAATCAGCAGAGTTTTGTGGTTCTCTTTCCTCAGCACCAGTGATCAGTATAACTGAAGCCGGGAGAGACATGGCTGAGAATGGGCGGGAGCCTCATTTAGAGCTTCACTCTGACTCCAAGGTGCGTATCTGCAGGAAAAGACCTAGAGGGCAAGAGTTTTTTTTTTTTTTTTTTTTTAATTTTACTGTTGGTGAAAGTCCTGTTCATTATATTGTCCATTGAAAATTGCATAATTGTTGGTGTCAAAATTCAGAGACAGTAGGTATGTAAAAACAGAGAACGGTTAGCTGAGATGGGAAACATTAATAGAAGCTTTATGTAGGTATTTTTAATGTTCATGTATGTTTTTTAGTTTTTTTTTCTGTTCAACATCTTATAAAACTGCAAACTAAAAAGTTTCAAAGCAGTTCATGTAAATACAGTTTTATAAACCTTTACATTGTTATCAACACCCCAATTCTATAAATACTAGCAATCGCACTTTTGGTGTGGTACTGCCAGCAGGAATACAATTATTTTTCTGGTTTAAATAACTGTGAAATGCAAAACTCATTATGATGTAAAGGTTTCTAAAATACCATCCATGTGAACTGCAAAATTGTAGTTTGTTTTTCTATCAATCACTTTGGTCTCAGTCCCGCTCTGACTAGCTGTTAACTAGTGAAATTTAAACTTTATTTTTCTAAACTGAGGTCACTAACAGAGCTATCTACAACAGCTAAGATAGGATAGGTAGGATAATAGGTGACATATATGACTTTTATGTGGTGATTCTTACAAATGGTTGAAAGTTGTAGATAGTGGTTTTTATTTTCACATGGTGATTTAAACAGCAAACTCAACATCAACCGGGCCAGAAAAACCCAAGCTGTGAATATAATGCAGACATTTAATAATTTCTGTTGCGATTTCAACAAGTGACAGCTGTCGTATGAAGCCATGCGCTCACTCTGCATCCTCTGGCCTCACTATTATTGTCCACTATGAACCTGTCTCCACCTGGGGGACACCGAATCAGTCTGTCCCAACCGCAGGAGAATACTCTGTATGTTGTGCATGTCTCCTGTCCCACGTGCCTTTCCTCACTGCCTCCCCTTTTACCTGCGAGCTCACAGCACCTTGTCTGTCACCGGTGATGCCCTGCTGACAGTTTCTGTGCCCACTGTTTTCTGCACTTTGCTCTTTTTTCCTGCTAAGTTCACTTTAAAGCTGTCGTGCTGTGTTCACTGACTAATGTAATGTCTCTTTCCCTCTCTCTTTCTCCTTCACACACACCCTTTTATTTGCTGTTCCCACATCCTTCCTGCACGATCTTCCTTTTTCTTATCATTTCATGGACTTGATAATATTTTTTATTTTTTGCACGTTTTGATCTGTTCACTTGTTTTATCCCCAACTCCTTCACTTTGAATGTGTATGTGCACGCTCACGGGTATTTCCTTTCTGTCTGGATTATTTTTTTTTAACTCTTCTTCATGTCTCACCCATTAGTCAATCTTCATGTTTCCTCTCTCCTTCTCCTCATCATCCTCGCTCTCATCCATTCCCCCTTCCCTCGACTCCATCTCGGAGCTCGACCGCGGCCTTTCCGACATCTCCGAGGACGACGACCGCATTGACGACACAGAACCCCCTCACGCACTGTGGTCCCTCCCCCCAAACACCTTCTCCATCTTCTCCGATAAGCAGCTGGCTGATTTTGAGCACTTTTCTCAGAGCGCTCCATCATCCCTCCCAGTCACTACCTCCCAAACGTGCGGCCTGGAGCTTTTGAAATTCGAGGAGGGCTGCGAGGCTGGAACTAGAACAGCAGCTGGCCTGGCAAACTGGCAACACTGGCTCTGTGCGAAGGGTGTGGTTAAAAGTCTTTCTTTCATCTTGTGTTTCTTCTCCATCTTGTGTAAGAATGGAAGCAGGTGTCATCCCTCAAAGCTGTTTTCAAGATTATCGGAGAAACTGGCTTTTTTCACTCCTACTGTGCCAGTAGCTAAACTAAATCACTTTACCATCTCAGGCTCTAAATATGAACTTTCCAACATAGTTACTTCTAAATTACATCTAATTCTTAACACCTTGGCCACTCACTGGGCTCATATTGTGGCATTTTTGACACATCTTTCTTCAAAGTTTCTAAATTTGATCACTTTTCCTTCACGCCCAACATATTTATACTTGCCCACAGTGTCATCTTTCTCCTGCCCTCGATTTGTCTCCTCTTCCTCTCTTTTCGCGTTCCCAGCTCTGCCTTTCTCTGTCACATTTCGCTCCTCTTTCCCCCCTCTGGCCTCCGTCTGTCATTCTAACTTTTCCTCGTCTGTCAACCGCTACCTCCTAAATCCCTCCCCTCTCTTCCTGCCCGTCCTGTTGGTGCTCTTCCTCCTCGTTGTGATGCTGACAGCGAGCCAGTCTGTCGTCTTAGCTCTGATTTTAGCCACACCACTCGGACTGACCCTGTTTTACTTGGAGAGCGCCGTCTCCAGTCAAAGAAAAGCAGTTTTGCCGACACTCGGCGACCGAAACCCGAACGATCAGCCGGAGAATCAGTTACGCTCTGCTTTTGACGCTGAAGCCCCACCCCTCACACCAACACACACCCCTCCTCCCACCAGGCACCACGCAGGCACCTGCTGGACACAAGAGATGTGTGATCCTGCTGCATAAATGCACACATTCACGCATCGCTCATCCTGCCCTTTTGTTCCATTTGTTTTTATTTTAGCTCTATTAGATTGTATACAATGTACAGAATTCCTCTTTTGTATTTTCTCCTGCACCCACTCAACCCCGTTGTATAATTATAGAGAACAGAGTAGAGTAAGTAAGATTATACAAAGTTTAAAAACTATATAGAGTAAATTTAGTTAAGACTTACAGAAGATGCGCCAAAGTAAGAAAAATTGTGCGACTTTTCTCAAAAAAGGCATTCGGTTCTGGCTGCACTGTATAATAGGTCACTAAATGAAGGAGCACCATGATAGTATTTAAGAGAAAAGAAAACACTTTTGTGATATTTGTTGTTTATGACTTAATTTGAAGTTGTTTTGTATAGTTTTGTAGTGAAAGATGAGCTGTTAGACGTATGCAGTAATTCAGTGCACATTACATTTGTTTATTATTGCTCATGATTGCTAAGAGTTGTGTTTATCCCCTGTTTATTTCTGATGGAGAAACAAGTAGCACATAGTTTATAGCGCTGCCAAGTATTTCTTTTTAAATAAAGTCTCCAAAGGCTCTGCAGTAACTAGTTGTGGATGTAGTGCTAAAGTTGTTTACATCCTGAGATTTTGACAGTGCGTGTTGTTTTTTATAATCGGTGTTGTACATAAGAAGCTATTTAGGGAGATTATAAATGCTTTGTCCTCATATGATAGAAATATATTTGAAAACCTTTTTGAACGTACAGTAATAGCAGGTCGTACCTTCGCCATGTAATAACCCTCTCAAAAGTCTGTTTAGGATACAGCGTCAGTGGTTTTAAGGCCACGTAACCTGCAGTTCTCCCAAACACTAAAGTTACAGGGGACTAAGCTTTTCCCATCATCCATGTCACCGTTTTTTTTTTTTTTTTCTTCATCCTCCTATCACCTTTGTTTTGACTATCATGACTACCACTCTGAAGGTTAAGGAGCCGGACTTGAGCCCTGGCGATGTGGAAGCCATGCCCTCCCAGGTCTGTAAAGGCCTGTTTTTACCCAGCATTCAATACAAGTCAAAACAGAAATAACTGATTTGTTAAAAACCCGGAGTAAAAATGTTCCTGAAGAGTTTTGTTTTGGTGTATTAGCGTTAGACAGCAGTGAGCCTAACCTGTCCTTATTCCCTCCCTGACTTCGCCCCGACAACAGTCACCTGGATGCAGTGAGCCTGGCCTCTCTCAGGTTCAAACACTGCTATTGGTTATTAATGGGTTGATTGTGTACTGGTCTGTCAACTGATGGTTGAAGGTACCCTGATGTGATCACAAGAAGCAAGTTTTAAAAGCTCTTAAATCTAATAAAACAAGCCAAAGCCAAAAGTTGACTTGTAGAGTAAATATTCTGAAAAAAGTGCTCCTGCATGGGCTCCTTCATCCATGGTTTTCACTTTCAGATGCTCTTCTGTGGCGTACAGCTTCACAGTTTCAGTTTGGGTTTTTGGTTCATTGTTTTGGTGGCTGTGCTGAAAACACCTTGGGGTTTGTTGGTTTATGTACATGTATGTTGGTGTTGTGGTTATTTAAGTGCTGGTTTGTGCATGTGGTCTGAGGAACATCACTGCTTTTACATTTATGAGTGATACCAAAAAAAAAAAAAAGAAAAGTTATGTTTGTACCCATTTTTCAGTCTTCATCAGTTTGTTTTTTTTCTGTCATCACGTTCGCATACGAGTTTCTTTTTTGGTTTTCTTTTATTTGCAAAAAATGTTTTTGTTTTCTTTTTTTTTTTCTTCTTCATTCAATTTTTTAAATTGGTACATTTCACATTTTTATATTACATTTACTATTTTTTTTATTGATTGCCTTCCAGAGTCGATTGAGAGTGCATGGGGACAATATTTATGTGAGGCACAGTAATTTAATGTTGGAGGTTGGTATTGGCGTCGTCTGATGGCTGAACATAAGACCTATGCGTCTCTTCCGACGCCATCAGAGCTACAACTTTTAGTCTGTACTTCACTGTAAAGGACTGCTGCCCTCTCGCACTCTCAGGCTCTGTGTGCATGCCTCCGTGTCCTCTTGTCTCTGGACGTTTGCTGGCGAGGTCCAGATCTTCAGCAGCTCTCTGAAAAACCTTTTGTTTGAAGATCTTTCAGTGCTAACTGTCCTGATTTACACAGCAGCTATTTTGAACAGACGCTCAGCAGAAATGTCACGAGCAGCTGTAAAACTGGTCACGTGTAATTCAAGTGGAATTGTTTATAGTGAAACAGCTACAACCCTGGAATTGTCATGTGCTTTGCAAAGATTTTAGGGTAATTTAACTCATTGTTTTGGATTTTACTTATTCAGTCTGATTCTTTACAGCTATTTGGCTTTTAATAAACCCCTGGTTGCTTTCCTGCTTAACAGGAAAGACTGAAGCAGCCAGCATTGTGGGACAACTAAGAGATAAATATTTCAATCAGCAGCTGACGGAGAGCTGAGCCAAACAGAGGCTAAATATTTAGCTTAACATTTGGTACGTGGTTCAAGGAGTTAAGCTACATCAGCTTTTTATTTTATTTTATTGTATTATTTTTTTCGTCTGTTGTAGAGTTCAAAACCAATTTTCGCTACACTTATTAAATCTGCAGCGGTCCTTAAGAAAACAAGTGTTAACCGCTTTGATTGATCGAATGAAGAACGTTAAGTGTGATGCTCGTAAACACTGTTTCAAAAAAAACAAAAATGAAGGCAACATGTTTTTGTAAGCACAAAACCCCCAGCTGGAAGTGTTTCAACAATGCAGCCAATGGAGAGCTAAAATGATCTTTAGGTGAAAAGTATGTGTTTAATGTGCATCTGCCCAACAGCAGACTCTTGTTGATCCAGAAAACTTCCCAGGCTGAGCGTTCACAATGGCTGCTTTGTGAAATGGATGGATGGTGTTTCAGCGTGACTTCAATGCATGTTCGGTGCATGTCGAATGCTGTTTTGTGACTGTTTTGTATTGCTGTGTTCTTAATCGTTGATTGGTCTAAAAGTTTGATTATTGTCAGGCAGCTGTGAGTAACCTGACTAACCCTGCCTGTCTAACCTACACGAGGAGCTTCCTTCCTGTTTTCTGGTGATTGGCTGCCAGTGTTGAATGATGTGTGGGTTGATAACGTACTAAAGCAACAACACCTGTTTGTGCAAAGTGGGGCTGATGGTGGTCTGCTGCCTTTGCTCTAAAAAGTCTACAAAGTGTCTGATGTCAGTTGAAGACATTAAAAGATCAAAACAAAGAATATTTTCTTTATATATCTAATTTTACTACTGCTCTGTTCAGACTTTGCACTTATATCCATCCTCGGTGATCACATCACTAATGGTGATGTTTTTGTACAACAACATATACTTTCAGTGACCAATAATATTTTCCAGACTCTTATGCTTTTCAGATTACAGAGTTGTTAACAAATATTCTGATAATAGAGATGATTAAATGAAATGTAGAGGATCATAAAATAATTTGTGATCCTTCAGACTCTACTAATAAGCTTTAAGTTCATAATGCTGGTGTAGATTCTCAGTCATCCAGGAAAAAAAGGTTAAAAACAAAAACAACTGGACTTCTATTCTGTAGTTGAAGACGTTTTGCTTCTCATCCGAGGAGATCTGGACATTCTTCGCTGCACTGAACTGCAGACACCACACCGAAAACACAGAATTCTGACAATTCACTTCAGTAAAACTTCAACCCAAGTAAGGTTAGATCAGTCTGTAGTCCAGTAGGGGTTTTGGGATGTCTCCAATATTCATTTGTAGATGTACGTCCAATGAGTTTCATTAAAATATCTACAAGTGTCTTCCCCTATTCTGTCCCAAGTGTGTCACCAGCTGTATTAAGCACTTTCACATGTGGTTGGATCACCCAGGATGCATGTCAGAAACAGGTCTGAATGGGGCCTACTTTTATCGTGTTAAAAGAACTCATGGTAGTCTGATAAACCTAAACTGTGAAACCACAGCGAGGACAAAGTGGTGTTTGATACGAATAAACAGACAGAAAACCAGTAAATGGCAGAAAGACAATGACCAGCTCCATGTTGTCCATCCTGCCCTGCTGTTCCTGGCATTAAAGGAAAAACTCAGCAAGACGGGAGGCCCTGTTTCACTGAAGCCTGCTTATATGACTCCATCAAGTGACAAGGCAAATAAGTTTTATTTTTGTTTTTCTTTTTTTTACCTTGAATAGGCTTCAGTGAGGCACAGCGTCCATCTTGTTGCCCTTCAGATTGACAGACTAATGTTCCTGTGAACAATGTATTCCCTCCTCATCCTCCTCTCCTTTTGTCCAACCCTCTGCCTCCTCTTTATTACCTTCCATCATTCTTTACTTCTCATCCCCAATACATTTCTCTATCTTATGGTCACACTACACCTCCCCTGAGCCCATTCTTTATTCTGCCTTTTACTCTACTTTTGTAATCTTTATTTTGTCCCCTTATCCCACCTCTTTCACCTCTCTCACCCACCTTCATCTCATTTACTTTCCACCTGCCTCTTACTCCTCCAAAACCCCCTCCCCTCCCCTCCCTCCCCCATTAGGACCATGATAAGACCCAAGACGAGGTTCTGAAACACCAAGCTAGCATTAGCCAGCTCAAACGCTCCTTTATGGAGGCGCCACCTCCCTCTCCTCCTCAGCCCAACCAGTGGGAGAAACGTCTCACCTCCTCTCCTGCATCCATACGCGTTCAGCAGCAACAAGTGGTACGTCTGAATGGATGTGTTTGTCTCCTCAAGACGCATGAGTTTCAGCCGTTCTGTCACGGCTGAACTTTTTTCTCAAGAACAAGTGTGTACACCAGTCATTGTGTTTGTTTTCAGCAGACTTTAAACTCCAAACCTTTGCAGCTCTTGTCTGTCACTACAGCCACAGTTTCTTTAAATTTCTTTTTTTTCCCTTTTTTTTGCCATGTTTGGGTTTTCTTGATCTCTTTCATAACTTGATGAAATTGTTGTTTCTAGCTTTGTTTGATGACATGATTAACCCAACTCCCACTTCTTTTTATCCCCTTTTAGCCAGACAAGTATTCAGTTTTGGTTTTTACAGCGCGGGGCTTTTGTTTTGCTTTGTCTCTGTTGACTCTGCTCTTCTAAACACTTTCTTCTTGTTTACTCAGTTCTTACATATACAGATTGGATGATGGGTTCCCTTCATGGCAGCCTGTTCCTCTGCTGAGGGGAATCGGGCTTTCTCTCTAATCCTCTCATTTCTTTCCAAACTTCTGTTCTTGTGTGTTTGATGTAGAGCCTGGAGGAGGAGATAGCTTCAGTGCTTTTCAGCAGCAGACACGCTGGCGCTGGGTTTTATTCAGCTGCCTGCAGTTTTCGTGAAGCAACACTAGATGGTGTTAGAACCACATGTTCCCCCGCTGCTTTTACTGCTGCAGTCTGCAGCTCTTCTGAGTCACAAAGGCTTCTTATTTCTCCACCTGCTCCACTTTCTGTCTCTGAGGTGCTTCTTCTACTTCTGAACATTTAAGGCGGTATCTTACTGGCTGCGACTGCTTGTGATGCAGAATTGTCGGAGATTTCCTTTTGAGTTCTGACTGAATTTTCAGTGTTTGATACCAAGCGAGCCACGAGGCTGTGTTGTAAAAGGCCAGTTTTTGAAAATCACAGCCCATTTTGTGTGCACGGCTTGCAAAACTGTATTCTTGGCCGTGCACATTATTTTGTTGTCCATCTCAGGCAACATCGTACCCACTTCAACAGATTTACATTTATAATTTAATCTACTGGACTACACTTTTGAAATGAAGATAGGCAGATTTAGACCACTTTTTCAGTAATTATTATTTATCATCAGCATGGTTTTTAGATTTGGACATTTGTCTTGGATGTTTTGTGTCAGAGAAGAGCTTCAGTGCAGGTGTTGAAATACAGCTTTAGTGCGCTTGAAACGGGTTGGATACACCCACAACGCAGTTCAGATGACTCTGACTATTTTGAGAGAAAATTTGTCACAAATCTTTGACATTTTAAAAACTTAGGCAACAGGGTTGCACACCTCTGCAACTCGCACAAAGAAATTGAGAAGCCCGCAAAAGTCTGAAGACATTCTGGAGACTCCCTCATGAATGCTGTTCACCAACTAGTCACTGTCCAGTGAGATACTACCTTTAGGTGTCAATTTACTTTCATGGACAATCATTTGTTATTCAAGGTTAGATTTACTAGTCATTCTTTTAGAACTGCAAGTTAGTCACTTTGAGAGTAAACTGACACCTTGTAATGCTTTATTTAAATAAGGATGCTTGTTGGATTTCTTTATAAGCTCGTAACGTTTGCTGCGGATGCTGCATGGTTGTTCTTAATTTCTGTCTGGAACCATTTATCCAGACTGAATGCAAATGTACCATTTTGCTACATTTTGTGACGTTTTCAGGAATAAAATACATCTTTACCATGTTAGAAGAAGCAGTTTTCATCAAAGCTAAAAAAAAAAAAAAGATATGCAGAATCCTAAAATGCGATCATTTTGTGCTTTTTAAAACAGCACAAAGCACACTTCCCTGCATGGACTTCATTATGGTGATTTAGCTCATGTTGTCTCTTCAAAGACTCTGCTGACTTTAACATCATCTTTTTCTGTGAATGAAGAAGGGCTTTTCTTTGTATTTACTGGATAGTTCTCTTCAAAGCATGTTTCATCGTTTCGTTTAGGTTTTCCTTTCAATTCTTTCGTCCCTTTTTTTTTTTTTTCGCCTGCTGTAATGACCTTCCTCCTGTGTGGACATTAACGCGGTGTAGAAAGTCAGTCCAACAGGCGGGAACAGAGCGAGACACAAAGACAAGGACAGGCAGGCGGCCCCGTCCTCACGCTGCGATAACAAGCATCCCATTGTTGCTGACTGCTAACAGTGATTTCAGTGTCAGTGTGTGATTGATGTTGTCATGGTAACTTCTCTGTCATGCAGGTCGGTGCGCCGCAAACAGAAGCAGCTTCACCTGATAACACGATTTCTGAACCCAAAGACCCTGCTAAGGTGGTACTAACTTCTTTCTCTAATCCCTCCATCCTTTCATTCACGACACGTCATAAACTATCCCTTCTTTCATACCTTCATCGGTTTATCCTCTGGCAGCCTGACCTTCATCATCACCATCTGTAGTTTGATCATCTTCCTGCCTTCCTTGATCCTATGACTTCTTCATGTTTATTTTGTCCACATTTGAAACTCATTCATTTTTCCCTTTGATATTAATTTATTCACAGTTTTTCTTTTAACTTATGTTCAATGATCACGTTCTGCTTTTGTTTTGTTTTTTCCCCGTTTGTTTGGTTTTTTTTGGTCCCCATTCGTTTGTTTTGTATGTGTGTGCACCTCATTGTGTGTCTGTGCACTCTGTGTACATGCATGCTTGTGTCTGTGAATGTGTGTAGACGACCGAAGTTGAAATCGAAGAAACTGTTGTCATCCAGGAGGTCTCCAAAGCAGCCAAACCCGGACTTGTCGTCGTTACGATCACCTCTGACGCCGACGCTCCACCTGCGGAGGAGCAGGAAACGCAAGAGAAAAATGTCCCAGTTGAAGAGGAAGTAGCGGCGGCGGAGGAAGCGCAGCAGAGGAAGCCGGAAAGCGTTTCATCCGAGAGCGAGAGTGAGGACGAGGCAGAGTACCGTCCAGACGTTTCTGTTTCCATCTCTCAAACACAAATACCAGAGGAGAAGGAAGAGGAGTCGGAGAAGGAAGACGGGGATATGGGAGTAGAGGAGCAGGTTTCGGCTCTGGATGTTCCTTCCCTTCCAGCTGAGCTCAGCCACCCTGCAGAAGAAACCATCCTAGAAGAAGAAGAGTTCAAAAAGGAGGAGACAGATGCAAAGGAGCAGACCGCAGAAAAGGAGAAAGACAGTGAACGTGAGACGGAGGAAAGTACGGAAGATCTGATGGTGACTCCCGATGAAGCTCCTGACAGTCCCACCCCACCTGAGGAGACCAGGGCGGCAGCTCCCGCAGAGGAAGAGGAGGAACCTAAAGTGAACGGAGAAGCCTTGCTGGTTGAAGTGGAGCCACGGCCGCAGGTTATTTGTTGCTCTGAGGTAAAGTCTTCACTGAGGCAGCCGCGGAGCTTCCCTGGGGTTTGATCCCTCGTGCCAGCTGTAGAAACAAACACCCTCCTTCTTTTCCTGCTGCTTATCACGGTGCCGGTTTCTATCCTGCTTGTGTGAAAATTTAAGCCCCATGTACATCCTCACACTCACCTTTGTCCTGTGAAGGAAAGCCTTTAAGACAAGAAATAAAAACTCCTAAAGACAAATCAAAGTACTGTAAAAAAAAAAATGCAAGTAAACACCAGTGTTTTGGTGTGTTTGTGTTTTAATTACACATCTTCATTTGAACATATCCATTTTTTCCATGTTGTCACATGTCATACCATGATCAACATGGCTAGTGCCAGTGTGGTGTGTCGCTGATGTCGCCTCCTATTTTACATCTTGTTTTGTGTTGTGAAGTAAATGGGGCCTAAGTGGGAAATGCACAATGCTTTTAGTTGCACAGTTTTTTTTTTTTTTTGCCTTGCATGCTGATTTTTGCCTTTATTTTGTGTGTGTGTGTGTGTGTGTTTGTTGCCTGTGTCCAGATTGTGTTTGGCAGTGATAATTCTTTTTGCTTTTGTGGAAATCATCATTGCCAACCACTTTGGAAATGCCACCCACTCATCTGAATGTCACCTTGTTTACATTTCAATAGCCGCTTTGTTTCCTAGTCATTTGAGTGCCGCTGGTTTTATTGGCTCATGTTTTATGCATGTTTGTGCTGCGTTGTATTCTGAGCTGGCACCAAAGAGCTCTATGTGGTCGGGCTGCTGCGTTAGTGTTATTTTGTGTTAGGTAAATGTTTTTTTTTATTTTTTTATTGAATTTGCATGACGTTGCATGAGTTTAGGAGTTCTTGCTTTTGCGTATGACTTTCATTGTTTACACATCCACATTTTTACCACTAAACCACTTTCATTTATTACTTTAAAAGGAATAATTCTCTTTAATATCTGCTGTTTTTTTGTGTCAGATTTAATATATTAACTGCCTATCCTCCCCGCCCCCCCACTCCTGTCTCTCCTCCCTCCCCAGCCACCTGTGGTAAAGACAGAAATGGTGACTATATCAGACACGTTCGCAGCCCAGAAAACTGAGATAGCTACAAAAGAAGTTCCCATCGTACATACGGAAACCAAGACCATCACATACGAGGCTGCTCAGGTGCACACTTAAGAAGCCCGGGGGAGCTTTGTTTTGTGTCATGATTCCAAGCTCTGTATGGGAAACATTTAACGCTGTTTTTAAAGGTTATTGTTAATGTTCAACATAGCAACGTGCTTCCTTTTTAGCAGCACTGCATGGCCATCAGTTACTATTTCACCTACAGGGAAAGAATGTGTAGAGGGGAGTTTGTTATTTTGAACAGCAGTAATCTGAGCGAAACGAGTGCCGATGTAGAGGTAATCCTCTCGTGTCTCTCTGCCGCTAGCTGGACGGTAACGGCGACGGTGAGCCTGGAGTGTTGATGACCGCTCAGACGATCACCTCCGAGTCTTTGTGCACGACTACAACCACACACATCACCAAGGTACAGACGGCCGCAGACAAACACGTCCGTCTCAGTCAAGCCCGGTTCACTATCATGTCTCCTCTCTGTAGTCTAAATACCACACTGTGCAGGGTCTCTGCAAACATCACCGCACTGTTTATGTGAGCATATTTATACGCCTCTGCAGGGTTGAGAAGGGGCGGAAAGTTAAACTGGAAACTTTCCATTGGAACTTGCAAGAATTACCTGGAAACTGGGGGTTATTTAATCAAACTGCATCATACCCAAACAAAAACATAAACACTTTGTTTTGTTACAGACAGATGAGTTTGACCCAAAGTTTACAAAAGTTATAAACTTAATGACCTGATTTGCCAATAATGACGTCACTGTGTCAGAGCAACATTTCTACGGCTCTTCAATTCAAATTCACGGACAGAACTCTGAACCAAAATATTCACATTTTCTAATGTTTGTTTCATGTTTTTTTTGTCATTGTATTCACATAAAAACAAAATGAAAATCAGTAAATTGCATTTCACAACAAAACTGTTTACTACTCTGAACTAAACTTTTTACGTTACTATTCCATGTCTGTCCAGGTGACAATTTATAATTTTTTAGGGTGTTCTACCTCTCGTTGCATGGTACAGCAATGGAATCTGGTGGTTTTAGTCAAAATTATGCTACAACACATGTTAAAATACACATTTTAAAATTGCAGGTTTATTCCTGTTAATTCCCTTAAATTCCTACGGAAAGTTTCCAACTTTATTGACAGATCATTTATTAAAATCTGCCTTGGCTCCAGCACAGGGCCAACCACCGAGCTGAATTTCCAAAGAACCAGTTGGGGCCGGTATTAAACTCATCC
Source organism: Kryptolebias brasiliensis (assembly GCA_028566095.1). NCBI lineage: Eukaryota > Metazoa > Chordata > Actinopteri > Cyprinodontiformes > Rivulidae > Kryptolebias > Kryptolebias brasiliensis. The sequence continues at coordinate 14,377,822 of JAOXNZ010000085.1, forward strand.
CGTCGACTTTGTTTCAGACATTAAAGGGCGGCCTGTCAGAGACGAGGATTGAAAAACGCATCGTCATCACCGGCGACTGCGACATCGACCACGACCAGGTCAGTTTTCTTGTCGCTCAGCTGTAATCGCTGCTCCAGCTGCTCACCTTATTCTAACCAGATGTGGCTGGTGTGGAAGGCTCTTTGCAATCTTTTTTTAGATGCTTAGTCAGGGTTTTATAACCAGATCTCCCAAATTTAATTTAAACAGCAGAAATATTCACAGGGGAATTATTTCCTCTGGTTGGGTTCGATTCAAAGCTCTGAAAGGACATCTGGTGACATGTCCGTCATGTTGCTTGCAGTCTGAATGCAGTTTTTCTGTTTTTTTTTTTCAGTTCCACTCACTTCTGTAACTTCCTCACTTATTCACACCTGCATTCAGAACGTTGAGCCCTAAACATTTTAGATTTATGGGGGTTTTTTCTGTTGCTTTGTCTGAATTTGTTCCTCTTCTAGTTCATTTGTTGTTCTTTCTTTGTCTTTGGTTGATTTGAACGGCAGCGTGGAGTGAAATTTACACTCAGCTTCAGTTTCTAAAACGACACTGAGATCATATTTAATAGACTTATTGACATCATTTTTAGCTCTGAGCTCATTCAGAAAGAATCACCCTGTTTGGAGCCACCTCTGCTCTAATATTTATAAGAAATATAAACAAAATGTGCTGAGATTTCTACAATATTAGTAAATCTGCCTCACACAGACTGATCTGCAAAACTATAAAACAAATTCAAAGTGATATCACATATGTAAAAGGGTTATGCATACTATAAAACCAGATGGTTTTGGAGCAAAATGTTAATACTAACCTCTTAATATTGTATTTAAAAAGTAAATAAACACATATTAAGTTCAGCATTAGGTTTGCATGAGTCTTGATCCCCTTTTTTTGTTTGTTTTAGTTTCCTCTGTTATATTTCGCTGGATTTACGCATGAACAGAACCCCTTTGTACTCTGTTGGAAATTATTATTTTTAATAATTTTTGATCATTTGAAGCCATTTTACTGCTGTTTAACACTCTATCAGCCTAAGGAAGTAAAATGGCTCACTGACTGTAAATCTGGCATTCATGTAAAAAGTTTTTTATTTTTGTTTGTTTTTAATTTTATGCTTCTTTCATTTTTTTTTATTTTTATTTATTTACCTGCATCGTTTCCCCCCCTCCTTCCTGTCCCTCCTCTGCCTGCTGTGCTCGGTGCTGCCGCCACGTGGCGGCCCCTGGGTACTGCAGGCACTGGCACAGGCCATTAAGGAGGCCAAACAGCAACATCCTGACATGTCTGTTACCAGAGTGGTTGTTCATAAAGAAACTGAACTGGCTGAGGAGGAGGATTGACTGAACTCAGGTAATAGTAATAGTTACTCATTATTTATTTAATTATAGCTGTATTACAGTATTTGTGGAGAAAAGGAGGAATGGCAGCTGCAGCTCTGTGTGCGTGTGGAGCCCGGAGGGAGTTTTAGTTGAAAACAAGAGTTTCGTGCTGATTGCCACATCGCTGCAGGCTGATTTCTGTCAATCTGTTTTCCCAGAACTGAAAGGCCGCACGGTGACTGTTTTCTGTTTTGACAACGAACGATCTTCGCCACGTTGCAACGACCGACCCTGACTGCCAGAAGCAAAGAGGAGGAGGAGGAGGAGGAGGAAGTTTAGTCAGTGGGGCTGAAGATGTCGCTCTCATCCCAGATGGTCTTTCTCACATGTCTTTGGTGCATTTCAATCCCTCAGTGCAAAACCAAGAATATTTTCACTGAATCCGAGGGAGCAAAACGAACCACTTCATTAGCTTGACATCTGTAGCCTGTTTTTGTTTTTTTATATTAGAGCGTTTTATTTTACCTGTTTCACAAAAAGAGAGATTATACTGTAGCGTCATGCAGAACTAAAACTAAAGATGCACCAATAACCGACCCATGCCTGTTGTACTCCTGCTTTAAATAATTCACCAGTTTTTATTAAAACTTTAAAGTCAAAGCATTTTTTTTAATCAATACAGGAAATATTATTGAATCAATACTTAGAATCTTGATGGTTTTTGGTGCATTTCTATATTAAAAGGATTTGTTGAAAACAGCTCCCCCTAAGAATTATATAACTCAATAATTGTTTGAATTATAAAGTTAACATGTTAGACTGCAGGAAACAAGTAAGCACAAGTTTTTTTTAAAACACTTTATAGAAATAGGTTCTGCCACATTCTCACTGTTTTAATACTTAAACAAAGGAGGGAGCTGTACGCTAAATATTGCAGTAAAAAAAAATTTTCTTCTTCTTGTCATTAT
>JAOXNZ010000085.1:14403260-14414143 GCA_028566095.1 Kryptolebias brasiliensis
TATATATTAAAAAAGTCTGTGTTAATAAGTTAAAAATAACAACACATCAGCTGAATAATAAATCAAGGCAGATTTCAGGGTAACATAAATGAGAATCTGTTTTAAAAAAATAAAAACATTAAAGACCAATAGTCTATATTGAGAGAACTGATTATGTGTGAGGATGAAGGCTAATAATGACCTGATGCTGAAGCCAGTCAGATGTTGTTTGACCATTTTTGAACAATAAGTAGATTTACTGTTTTTCTTGGTTGTAATTGTGTCTTTGAACAGCTCTGTAACTGTTTGTTTAAAATGATTAAATCATGCATGTCAAAAGTATCTTTAAGCAAACAGTTCACGATGACACTGTACTTAGGCCTGAAATGTGCTGAAAATATTTGGCTAACAAACAAAATGTCAAGATGTTTTACACTTACATTTCAACAGGACATTATTAAAATAAATTAAAGTTTCTCAGTGCAAAAGATTTGCAGATTCTTTTCGTTTGTGTACCTCATCGCTCTTTGTGTAACAGTACATCTTCATTCTTTCATCGCTTTGGTATCTTTAAATCAGTGAAAAGAAGGCGATTTCCCAAGAAGCTGTCTCTTGTTGATGTTTGGAGAACATGAAATGTAATTTGTGGAACTTTACAGCAATGACTTGTTTTGGCCACTGCTGAAGCTTCCCAGTAAAAGTACTTTGAATTTACGCCATGTCACACAGATACACACACGTCTGCACACACCCACACACACATACTTTTATTTTTTTATCCCTGTTGAGACACTGAAATATTGCTGTCCCTTCCTTAACTCCTTATCCTAATTGTTAAGCATGACAAATGATTACCTGACCTTTACTTTTTCTTTGAGACAAACTATAATCTTCCTGAAAATAAGGTCCTCACAAGAAGTCCCCATATGTTGGTGTCCTTTCATGCAGTGGACCCCATTTTACATTAAAACAAACTCTCAAACACAAACACACACAAAAGAAAGAGACAAAGATATAAATGTACCTTGTAATGAAGGTATCCTGTTGTGAATAAACATGACAAATGTGCCTCTAATCCTGTATTTTACTAATTTGGAGGAGATTTGTAAGCTTTAGGAGAAAAAATCTGAAAGTTACAAAAAGGAACAAATAGATGCATAAATGAAAAGTGGTGCCGAAGTGGAAAAATAGGTGGGTAAAAAGAAGACAAAACAAAAGGGAGAGATATTTTCTTAACACTTGAGGAAAGATAGCCAGGAAAGTTTTTTTAAACAGGAGGCAAATGTGTTGCAGATGGTGAGAATAAAAAAATATGTGTTGCTTTGCAGGAAGGACACAAACAGGACATTTTCTGAATCAACAAACTGTTTGAGCGGATTTGTTTTAGATGACCCTAAATGAGATAACCCTAAAGGAATGCTGGTAAAAGTCATTTGAGAGATTTGCAAGAACAAAAATTTGGAAGAGGTTTAATAAAGTAGTTTGATTTAATGAGAACGAGTTCACATAACAATAAGCAGCCAGTTCCAGCAACTATTACTTCATTACGGTTACTTATTTAGGTAAAAAAAATGGCTGCCTATTACCATTACTTTTATTGTAATGTGGAGACTTGTTATTTTAATAACTTTTTACAATGTATGGGTGCACAGGAAAAGACTTGTATGGTTTACAGAATATCCTTTGTGGACAAACTTAACATAATGGTTCAATTGAGCAGGTTTTTAAAAAAGATTTTCCTCCATTTAAGGCTTGTTTTCTATGTGCGTTCAGTTACCTTAGGTACCATTTGTTGCTGTCTTGACTGCTTAGATATTCACAGTGTGTTGCATTTTACTAAAGTCTTTTTGATCCTTGGGTTTCTGAGGCAGAAGGTGGTGTTTAAAAATGCTAATAGCTGTTCACAGACGAATCTTGTTATGTAGGATATTCAAATAACGTTTGCAAAAGTGTTACAAGAAAATAAAGCACAAATGTGGAGTGCAAACGTTGCATCAGGGCTTTAGGACCAGTAATGTTAAGTATTACACCTCTATGTTGCAGTCTCAACAACTATTTTAATGGATTTGTTTAAATAAATGCTCACCGGGAGATAAACTATAGTGACGTTGTTGAAACACACAGATCTCCAAACACCACAAGAAAACTGGCATTTCTCTGAAAAATATTTATATGATGGGATGCTACACAATGTGAGACTTAGTTTCTCCTTATTTTAAGCTTTTAGCCTAAATTAATATATCTCCAATACTTACTTGTGACCCCAAGTATGACTCATGTTTTATTTCTTCCTTTCTTTTATAAGGAAGTTGTGCTTATTCTGAGCACAAATTCACAGATAACAGTTACGGCCAACATTTTGAACAAAGATCTCATCTTATCTGTTGGTGCTTGGAGTGTGTGATGACTCTCAGCTACTACCACACCAGCCTTTATGGTGCTGGGTGATAGCAACTTGTAGTGTGTCGCTAATAAAACAGACCAATACCCCAAACACAGGTGATGAATACGGTACTATCAGCCTATAGCTCAAATGTGACTGTAGTTTGTGCAGTGATGGAGTCTGAAAGAGCATCAGTAATTGCTGAAGAGTGCTTGTCAAGATGCTAACATAAACCTAAATATTTAGGATTTATATATTAATGAAACTCTACATTTATCACAAATAGTTTGAGTTATCGCAGCTTAATTTAGTTAAATGTTTTTGAACAGTTATGACTCTAGTTTGAGAGAAAACCCATATTGACAATCCTTTCCTTTTTGTTGGACAAGAAGTTGAGTCTTAATGAGCTGTTCATATTTGTTTTTATAGCTGTTAGTGTCCAGGCCTCTCATGCAGCGTAGATTAGCCATTTTGAATTTAAAAAAAAAAGCAGCCTCTTAGCGTTCTGCCACTGGTGTTATCATTTTAGAGCCTTATGGTTATTCTTAATTGTCTCAGAGCCGAACAAACATGCCAAATGATCAGTTGTTGGCAGCAAGACAGAATACAGAGTCTTCAAGCATTTCTGGGAAATTAAAAACCCAAAGGACTGTTTTTGTTTTTGTCTGCAAGTCTTCAAAACACTAGAAAAGAATTCCCATATGAAGAGTGTTGCATAGTTCAGGAAAGTGTGCAGAAAATGTTGCATTTTTAAAATGTATTGCCCTCAGTGTTTGTTCTGTTGTTGATGTACCTGTGTTTCATTCTGCTGGTCAATAATAAGAGCGTCTTGCAGAAACCTCATTCTGTCTTCACCAAGTTCTAACACTTCATTTCACTGAAAACAATTCGCTCACGGCTCTGCTGTGTCCAGCTCAAATCAGACATCATTATTATATTGCACGTCTGCTCGGTTCCTTTTTTTTATTGTATTTTTCAACATGGCGGCAGAGGGAGGGAAATTAAATTTTTAAATTCAAGTTTATTTAATCAGGACAGTGTGCAATTATAAATGTAAAAACATTCAATGCATTGCATCAGATTTAGCTTTAGGCTAATTTTCATCTGTAGTCCATCTAGACAAGAAACAAACATCTGACATCAATAAAAACAGATATTTAACAAACACATAAAAACTTACAAGCACGCTCCCTCCCCATATGAAATAGTAAATTGCTCATGTTGATTACCAAATGGAAATAAATTATTGCAGTGTTGAATAGATCATAGATGTATATTTAGATTAATTTTAAAACTAATTAAAAAAAAAGCAGCATTTTAAAGGATCAGGAGCAGCATTCCATTGTGCAGTGGCTTTAACATAAAAATCTGCTTGTCCAAAGGCTGAGTATCGAGCGGTTCTGTTCTGTATGGATGTTCTGGTGGAGCGCAGAGACTGAAGAGCTGAATGATGCATGCGGGGATCGGAACCTGGACGCCGAATCACTGAACCAACAAGACAATTACACTCTGTCTTTCAGTTTTCAGCACGCTGGGTTTGTATGTTAATTTGTCTCTTTAGTGTTTTTTGTTGACACAAAACTGGTCCATTCACGAACACGTGTACAGCTTTTAAGGTCTGTGTAGGCTGCTCTGTGTATAAATCATAACTGCGAATAAAGTCGCATGTAGCGAAAAGGAAACCAGGCAAAAGGAAAACAAGTAAAGCTATCACTGACATGTTTGTGTGTAAAGATGCCACAATGTTTTCTGATTTTAGTGTGTAAATAGGTTCATTCATACCATCTCAAACTTGAATGCCAAGTCTGATGCAACTACATTTTCTTCATATTTTCTGTTTATTTCTAAGTGTAGTAAAAATCCATTGACTGTAGTTAAGTAACCAAAACGCTTTATTAGTCATGTCATCTAGAGGTTTTAAACAATGTGACAGGATCTCTTTTCTTGTTAATTAAAGATGCTTTGCTACTTTTACAAGCAGCTTTTTCAATTCAAATTGAAAAATTGTGGGTCACCAAATGGAAGACCGCTGTCCAGATCCAAACCCAAATTCTTTAGGCAGACCTCACTGGATTTTAACTGAAGACCCCAGATCTAAAACTTTAAAAACTGCTAAAAGCATTTTGTGGATGCAACAAGAATATATATTTATTTTAAGCTTATTTAGCTTTTATCTCTTCACAGCAACTAGTTCATCTGCAGAGACAGCATTCTGTTTTACTTCCTGGCTGAATTTCCTGTAAGTCTTACATAAACGCAAATGTTTTTGTTTTGTTTTGTGTCCTTGTCTTTGCACATTTCTCACATGTTCTGCGTTATGATTTCAGCTTTCCTTCTGCTTTCTTGTAGTGTGGGTATTTATGTTTGTTCAATTATAACAAGTTTCATTTCTCATTGTTCACACCCGAAATACGCACGTGTTAAACTTCTTTATTTTTAATTTTTACACAATAAAATGTTGAAACCATGGAAACTAATGAGGCGTAATGACTGTAGTGTAAACAGTGGTTTATATTTAGTAAAGGTTGCGTAGGTGAGGCTTATTTCAGAAAACACTTTGGTGCTTTAATTGGAGCACATTATTAACAGTTAAAACCACTTATTACTTTCTCTCCATGTGTGAGCTAATGCTCACAGCTGTCTGTGTTACGCTGAGTGAACAGAGATTGTCCTGTTGTGAGGTAATTATTGCAAAGAGTTGGAAGCATGACGTCTGATACTGCTCACTGTTTGGCTAATTGAGATCAATTCAAACCCCTCACTCTTGTTTTGTTTCCATTGCATTTTTTCTACTGAGAAAAAAACAGGTTACTTTGGCTTTGAAGCTATGCAAAATCATATATTTCCACTCAAACATTCTTTGTTCTAATTTTTGGAAAAATCTATTTGTGTATCTTACAATTGTAATGGAGTTGTGTGTTTCTGAAATTCTCACCTCCTAGGAGGGTATCTAACTCCCCATCAAGTTTGCAGATGACAACAAGGTGAAAAGTATCATCCACAACATCAAACCCTGTCCTTCGATAAGAATGTCAGCACATCTAAGACATTTTGCTGGTTTCATGTTTCCTAGCACCCACATCTAGACACCTCTAAAGGTTTTTTGTTTTTTTTTAGAAAAATCCACAATCCATCCTGCATAACTCAGTGTATTTGTGACCTCACTGCAATCATACTGCAAGCTTCAGGGGATTTTTAGGGCTGCAGTTAGCAGCGGCGACGTCTTTTGCTGACCAATGCCACTTGTGACAAATTGTTCAGGTTTAAACCAGATGCTGCAGCAAATTGTCTGCTAAAGATTTTTTGGAAAAGGTTGATGTGAAAAAGGCTCCAGATTGTTTTATGTAACACGGCTCCTGGTGCATCACGTTTTCTGACCCTTTAATGGCTTCAGGTTATCTGTTTGTGGGCAAATACAAAGTTACAGACAAATCAGTGATGTAATGCTGGTAGTATACTGTTGGGTTTCAGGTCTGATAACCATGAACTATCGCTGTTCACTGTTTTCCATGAATTTTCTTGGTCAGTTTGTTTCAGACTTTTTGAGACAGACCTTGATTCGCTTCTCCAAACACTTTCTTCAGTATTTCCTGGAAAGTGTAGTCTATTTATATTGAACATAGAAACTGTTCACAATTTTACAGCTTTACAAAGTGTTTGTTGCTCAACAAATCTGAGAAATATCTGTTTTGAACATACAGACTGGAATCCAAATATCCAGTGTTTGCATTTAATATCTGACATGCCCTCATGGAAGTACACATACACATCATGTCACTTCAGGCTTATTTTTAGACAACATTTATTTTAAATTTAAGCTTTTGGGTTTATTTTACTAAGTTCAAAAGGTTTGCTTAGGTTTAGGATGAAAGTACATGACACAATCACAGGGTGAATCCAAGATGCAGACTCTCGCTTTATTCAGACAGAACAACAGGTAATCCAATCCAGAGGGGGTAGTCAAAAAAACGTGGCAAAGTCAAACTGCTAAGTTTCTCCAGGACTGAATGAAGGCTGGGATGCTGACAGAAGTTGAGACAAACTAGCAAAGGGGGAAGGGAACCAGGAGGTTTACATAGGGACAAATAATTACGAGGACAGGTGTAGCACATAAGGGCAGACTAAGGAAGACACCTGAGGGGACGAAGGAAATGAGAGGACCCAGGAACTAGGACAAGGCATGACAGTACAAGGCTCTAACTGCATGGCATGAAATAACACAAAGAATGCCATGTTGATTTGTAATAGCGATGAGATTTGGAGTGTTATAAGTAATACTTTTATCACACAAGGCTGAATGGTTTCATCCTTACATGATGTGAACGGACATTAGATGCGCAGTAATAACACATGACAGAACCTTATATCTTATTCATATGCAACAAGTCCATGCTTCTCTAAGAAGTGAAGCTTTTAGGGTCATGCTTAAGTTTAAATATACAATATATAATGACCCCTTTTCAGTTATACTCAAAGCCTTACATGTAGAAACATAGTGATGGGATAAGATTAATGGCTCCTTTACTCTTATTCGAGCTGGACAATTTGAAATCAGTTTGAAAGTTGTCTGATGCTTTCAACATCCCAACCAAAAACCACATCTTTGTTTAGGTTCTGTTGTTTGGCAGAAAAAAAATCACTTAATGAAAAGCCTTTGTCATTTTTATCATCCTACATCAGTGAAACTCACCACCATTTGCATCAGTTTGTACAATTAATGCAAGTCACTGCAGAGTCGTGGACTCGGGTCCAACATTTCAACCCACCATCAGCATGTTTGAACAGAAAGCAGGATTCATCAGCCCGTTTGGACCCTCAGTCATCTTCGATTATTGTTTATTTGCTGCCTCATTACTGCATTTTATTCTTAGCTCCATCTTCTACTGCTGTCCATCTGCTCCAGCATGTGAGGAGTTGTTTGTTCTGAGATGATGTGTGCTTTCATGATTCTCCTCACATGATATTTGCAGACGTAATCAACCACCTGTTTTGTGGAATAATGTGCATTTTGTTAGTCTGATTCATTTATATCTTAGATATATAAAATTTTAATTAATATTTGGTTCCTAGTTTTAGTTGCTTCTGATAAAGATGCTAGGTTAAATTGATCTAATTTGCTTGAACAAATTTCTTTGACCCTAAAAACATTGTAATCTATACCACGATGACATCATGTGTCATAAAAACAAATTATGAATATTTTTATAAAGTATAAAATACTACTGAATGGTTTGATGGATATAGACAAAGAAATAATTTAAACGACCACCATTTTAGCCAGATTTCAAGGACCAACAGGAGAATTACCAGCATTTTTCAGTGAGTATCTGTTTAAGAAATAGTTTTATTTTTCTCGTAGGGTTTTACAGATTTTTAGAAACTGTGTCAGGGAGCGTCAAACCTCTTAAATTAGTGTTTCACTGGGCTGTGACTGTTGGGTTCTAGTTGGAGACACGAAATTGCGAGAAAATGTGACATTTTTTTACTTGGAATCTCACTAAACAAAACATTTGCACAAACTCCTGGGGAAATTTGTGCTAATATGAGCTGACAGTCGCAGCCCAGTGAGATACAGGTTGTAGTTATCTATACTTCATAACTTAAACAAAAAATATTTATTACAGTTACAATTAGGCTGAAGCTAAAATCAGCGGTACACAATATTAGCTATCATGCTGCACATTCATTGAGTGTGTACTCATGCATAGATTGATTTAAAATATTAATAAACAAATATATGATGTAAAATATCATATGTGCTTTGAAAGACTTAAAGAGCACATATGACTGACATCTTTTTATGTAACTCTGATTGTTAGCATGTTTATGAGATTAAAAAGAATTTAATTAAAAGAATAAGTTGTAGTTATGGGCCGCTGACATGGTAAAATATCTCCATTTACTTTCCTTAAGAACATATCTACAGCAGAGATGACAGATTTTATTTAAGTTGTCAGTCTTACTCACATCTGCCTGAACATCTGCCAGTTCACTCACACGTCTCACACAGCCCAGAGTAGTTGTATCCATCATGTCTCCACCTAGAGAAAAGAAAACAGGAAGGAGAAAGGGAAAAAACTCTGGAGCCATCAGGAATCCTAACACTTACATTAAAGATCTGAACCATTACTTTAAGCCATTCCAAACACAAAAAAGGAACCAGGGGTAGAGTTATGAGATGTGAAAAGGAAGGAAAGTTTTGGTTAGACAAGAGAAAACTATAGAGAAAAAATATATAAATAAACTAAGGAGTGGGAAACACGCAGGCGGGAAGATGTACACAAGAAGAGAAAGAGGAAAAAAGAAGAATGGTTAGAAGAGAAGAATCAGGAGCATAAAGAGGAGGGAATGTTGGCGCCCTGAGGTCACTCCTTTCAGTAAGATTTATTTAATTGCCTCGTTAGGAGAGATGTGGGTTGCTTCCTCTTGATTGGCTGGTTAGACATAAACTGTCTGCGAAGGCAAGAATTATAAGGCTTGTACTAACTTAAAACACACATTCTCCACACACAAATTCCTTTCCATATGTATAAAAATGAAAATATGTGCTTGCAGTGTTTGCCCATATATGCAAATTATAGATTTACATACATACAAGTACCCACTTTATACCTAATGCTCTCATTCAAACTCACACAGACATGGATTAGCTTATTCATGCATTCACTGTAGTTTATTAATGAGAACAGAGACCAAACATCCTCCTGTTGCAGCTGTGTGTGTGTGTGTGTCTGCTTTTTCATTGTGTGTTGCAGACACATGGGTGTGTGTTTAGTTTAAAAAGCTTTTAGCTTGAGGACTTTTAGGAGTCAGCTAAGTCCTGCTTGGAGACTGAAAACACGCACTGAAAACACGCAGCTCACACACACACACCCACACACACACACACACACAGTCAAATGACCTCTGTCACTCCGCCTACGCTCACTCACTGCGTACCCACGGACGGGTCTGTCCACAAACCCCTACAAAATCTTAATTTCCCATGAGCCTCTTTGTTCTCTCTGTGTCTCTGCTCCTCTTGTTCTCCACCTTTCATCAACCACTCACAAAAAAAGTAACCCTGGCAAACATATGGCTCTGTGTGTCTCTCCCTAGACGTTTGATATCTGAGCTTGTGTGTCTTAATATAAATATAAATATATTATGTACTTGTGTGTCTTAATTACAAACAAAATGTGCACAAATGAATTTGTGTTAAAACTAAAAAATAGCGTGACGGTCTCACCTGTCTAAAACTACAATCAATGATGAATACTCAAATAAAATGATAAATATGTCCCATAAGTAAATAACAAAAATTTAACATTTTAATTAATGAACCTCAAAGCTTATTTGGTAGAACCAGACCATTTGAAAATTGTTCCAAACTTCTCTGCTGTTGCATTGTAAAGTTGCTGCTGAAGGGCTCCTGCAGCAAAAGATTCACTCTGACGTCAGGTCATAGACAACAAAAGATGTTTTTTACTGTATCGTGATCTATCGTGATATCATTTTAAGGCTGCATCACCCAGCCCTACTCCAGTTATTGCACAAGATGGGATAAGAGTTACTTTTTCAAATATTGTCTGCAGATCTTCTAATCATTCATACTTCTTAATCAAACAAAATGGACCTTAAACAGTTTGCTCCCTCAGACTAGTTTCCGTAAATAAAGTTTCATTAGACAATACAAGGGCCTTGTTTGTCGGAGCAGCAGCAGACTGTAATAACATAAGCAACTAACAGCTGAGACAGATTTATCTATTTGTCTCATTTGTGTCGTTGCAGACCCAGAGGTTCTCTCATTAGCAGCTCTTTCCACCCGCCTGTCTCAGAAACAGTCACTGAAGAGCTGGTGAAATATTAACGCATCCATCCGCACAGAAAGCAAAGGGATGCCACTGAGAGAACGAGCGGATCAGACTTATAGTGTGTGTGTGTGTGGGGGGTGGGGCACAGAGACAGAAAAAGCTATATAGGGACTGGAAAGTAACAGTAAGGCGAGCTGTACGAGGAGAGAAAATAATTGAAAAGCAGAGGATGAAGAGATGAGATGATGAGGGCCGTGAGTGAGCACAGTGGAGATATGAAGGAATGGGAAACTGCAAATAAAAGCAACAGATGGGTGGGGAAATAAAGAGGCAGAAACCAAATTTAGAAAGAAATATAAAACAGATGTAGAGCTCACAGGTGACTCACCTGGTCCTGGATGTGTTTGTGTCTTCTCTTTAATCATCATTGCTACCGAGGCATTGAGTTTAGCACAAAACACTGGCAGACAGCATTTATAGGAAAACTATTTTATTAAAACTGGCAGACAGGTTGATAGAGATTTGATTTTAATCAGTTCACCATCTGACATCTTCTAATATTTGGACTATTTGGTTTATAGTATAGAACAGAAAGCATGGGTTGCTCACAAAATTAAAGGGAACACTAATGTGAACCTGCTTTCATCCGTTCACCAATGGCGAATCTGCCAATTTTGGTGTTCCCTAGCAAACGCCAATCGTCCTGCACGGTGTTGGGCTGTAAGCAC
>JAOXNZ010000085.1:14446506-14457596 GCA_028566095.1 Kryptolebias brasiliensis
TCCAGGGTGTCCCCCGCCTCTCGCACAGTGACTGCTGGAGATAGGCACCGGCTGCCCGCGACCCGAAATGGAAAAAGCGGGTAAAGAAAATGGATGGATGGATGGATTTTCCAGTTCTGCTGTCCTTCTTGTATTATTCCTGCCACTAAGTTTTAGGACAAATAAGTTTGTAACACAGCAAGTTTCCACGGAAACATTGCAAACAAATGGAAAGCAGATAACGAGTGAGTGTTTGTGCTGCGCTCCTGCAGGCTTGGTCACGGGTGAGTCATCTGTCTGGAGAATATGTCACTGTGTTTTCACACTGACCTTTTAGCAGCACATTTTCTGATGCAACCCCTCAAGTGTCAAAGCCGGGGCGTTCTCCTCACAATCTTGTTTTCTTCCCTCATTAAATCGATGATAAACACTGTTTTCCCAAAATGTTTCGCATCCCTCGCACTTAATCAGCGCTGCTGTCCCAGATGATAAATTCAGCTCTGCTCAATTAAATTAAGTTTTGAATTGAATCATCAGGCGCTCGTGCCTGGCGTGTGTACTGGAGAGAGCCCCCTGTTGATCCCAGTGAAATGACTCATTCTGTCTTCCTCGCAGTCATGGCTGTCAGTCAGTCACACGCTCATCCAAACCACCCTTCAGCGGCGGTGCCAAAACTGGAGTACGGTACCTAAAAAAAACTCTTTAAACAACAACCCTGTTTTGATTTCCACATGTGCCCCTGGTTGAAAGGCAGGCGTTAATGGTTTTGCTTGCGTCTGCGTGTGTTCCTTTGTATCCTTAGCAAAATATCTCATGAACATCTGGACGGATTTTACTGAAACTCTCAGGAAATAATCAGTGGATGACTTTTGGCATCAGTCCGATTCAAGATGGTCACCACAGCCAACCAACTTTAGAAGACACAAAAATGGTTAAAAAAGTATTGAGCTAAACGTCGTTGTGGTGGTAGCTGAGAGTCATCCTCAACACATACTTGGAGCACTAACAGATTGCATGAGATATGTTATATATGTTTTTTGTTTAAATAAGATGATTTTAGCCAAAAACTTGAAAAGCAGTGGGCAATATACTGTTAAAGAATGCTCAGCCTTTATTTGAACTTTATTTCCTCAGTGTAGAGAAACCACAACACGTCCCTCTTTAGGGGTTTCTATGAAGACTTTTGCCTGTTATTTTCTCCTTGGGCGGGTCTCTGAAGTAGCAGAGAAAAGGAACTGCTGACCTGCCACGGAGGTATTTAAACCGGATTATCCAGCTAGCATGATATCAGTGAAGGAGGATTAAAACACACGTCACTTGACTTCATAATGATTCCCGAATTAAAGAGATCCGGCTCTCCATCGCTTTTGGCAGCCAAGGATGTCTTATTATGAGCAATTTGGCTCATTCAGACGGATACTGTACCCCTGGTTCTTGAAACAGTTCCCAAGGTGAGACTTACTCTTGATTCAACGCTTTCACTCAAGCTGCACAATAAGACTAATGATAGAGCACCTGTCATTAAAGTGCCTGTTCCTTCTTTTAAACGTTGGAGCTTCACCAAACAGACTGGAGAGTAAGACTTTTCCCTCAATTGTCAAGTTTCTTTCCCCTAATTTTAAATCTCAGCTTTAAGAAACATACAGTATGTACTATTACCTGAGTTTGAGTCTGTTTCTAACCTTCACAGCTGAAGGGAAAGGTTCAGCATGCTGCTTACTCAACTAAATTGCTTTCACAGTAGCACTGCAGAGCTAATGGAGCTGTAGATTTAAATACAAAAAGTCTGACAGGGCGTCTTTGTCTGTTTTTGACCACACAGAACCAGGTGCTGGGGTTCAGTGTTATGGCTTTATTATTTCTGTGCTCCAGTAAAAGATTGCATTACAAGGAAACATCTCCTCTCCATAGTTCTCTGTGCTTTGCTCATCTGTCCTGCCTGTCAAAACATGAATAATGAGCTGTATATGGTAGTTATTTGGACTAATATGAATCATTTCTGCATTATATTCACCAGTAGAGACACATTTTCCCTTGGTTTTACACCATATGAGAGTTGACTGGTCAATTAATGGTGTATGATTTCATTTAGTAATATTAGTTTTGCCTCTGTTGCACTTAATTCAAAGTCATAGTTGGTGTTTTAAAATATTCACCAATGAAATGGGACACCCCTTCAGAAATCCTGTGAACCAGGGGTAGGCAATCCTGGTCCTGGAGTGCCACTATCCTGCATGCTTTCCTTCTTTCCTTGCTCCAACACACCTGATTCAGTGGTTAAATGACCTCTTCATGTTCTGCAGAAGCCTGTTAATCACCCATTGACTCAAATCAGGTGTGCTGGAGCAGGGAAACAAATACAACATGCAGGATAGTGGCACTCGAGGACCAGGGTTGCCTACCCCTGCTGTAAATAATTGTCAATTTTTTAAAAATTGGATGTGTTTATACCATAAGTCCAAACTGACATGAAACAATATTTGGTTTATACAGACATTGGAATATGATTCTACTGGAGAAAACATTTACATTTGTGAGTTTCTGTGTGTAACACTCCTAGCAGTCTGTCTGACACGTACCCCTGAAAACTGTCAGTTTGTAGAGCCAGATAGTGTTACTACACCATCTCCCTACAATAAATAAAAAAAAGGACAGGAGAACACGTTAAACCAGCACCTCATTCCTGAGGGCGTTTCAGAAACGTCCCGAAATGTTTGCGAGGATTGCAGTGGAGGCTCTCATGTCGTTGGAACTTTGTACGTGTTTCGAAAGGTTTGCAAAACAAATAGTGGAACCCGTTTCAAACCCTTCAGAAGTTAGGTTTCCAGGAGTCAGGAAGTGCAAGAAAGAGACAACTTTGGGAGGGTTTTGGCGACTGTGGAAACCAAATTGTGACTGATTGGAGAGAGAAAAAGAGAATAAAATGTAATCAAAAACAGGCATGATGACAACAGTTTGTGACTAAATTGCACGCCATTCGCAGGAATGTTGCGCAAATATCGTAATTTATTCAAAGACATCCACGCACGCAAACACGTTTTAGGTACCAATTTTGTGAGATTCCAAACAAAAATATGTCTATTTTCTTGCAATTTTGTGTCTCAGTTTACTAGTCTCCAACAGTTGCTAGACTGCTAGACCCCTCATAATAATCCCACCTGATGTCTGATCGAGTTTGTGCACGAAGTAATTGTGCAGCGAATCCATATCAGGTAATAAAGCATGACACAATTAGTGGATAATGAGAAAAACACAAACATGTCCCTTTTGAAGGGTATTTTTAGGACAGATATGAAAAGATAAATGTTCAGAGGCTGATGTCAAACACACCCCTCCACAAACAAAGGGAGTGACTTTGCACTGAAAACTAAATCACAATGATGATTTCTTCCAAAATGACCCTACGACCTTTAAGGTATGATGATTAAGTGATGATTGTTGACCCGTGTTTATTAAAAACAGCCCAAATCAAAGTCATCATCTCAACTTTGGCACAAATTCTAAGATATTCAAGTCGTTTTAAACCCTTCAAAAGTGGTTTCATGTTTAAACATTAACCAAACCACTATTAAACACTGATCTGAATCCTTGCTAAAAACGTGCAGCTCTGCCGGCTTTAACTGGTTCATGTGGAGTTGGCTGGCTCTCAGTTCTTACCTTTACAAAAGCCCACTTTCCACTGTCACTGTGCCATTAGGCACGCAGAGGGATCAGGCTATAACCTGGGAAAAACTCAAAAGCCATCTTCCACAGTAAGGAGTGGGGGGGGGGGGCTACTTCCAGGGAGATGCCATCATGCCGTGGAGAATCAAGCCGACGCTTCTCTGCCAGGCGGCGCTTGGAAACAGCAGCGCTCCAAGCTCTTTAACAATGAAGAAGAGCCCTCATGACGACAGTTTGTCAAACTGGAACCCCGAGTGCCTCAAAGTGTCGATCCTGACGGTCTCTATTCTGCGCGGAGCGGCTCTTTGCGCCTCGTGGAGAGTTGTACGGCGCGCGCGCACAAGGCGAGGGCGGAGAGGCGCGCTGCTTGCATTCAAAGGAAATCCTTTTTCTGCCTCATCCTGCTTCTTTAAAGTCGCAAACTGTGACTCCGCGTCGGAGAAACGGTCCTGGCTGAACTGGCCGTGGAGGAAGCAGGAGATGTGACGTCCCCGCCCGGTGCCCGAATGCGTAAAACTCCAAACGTTTCGCGTCCAAAAGCAACTTGGTTTCGGGTCCAAACAGGCGAATGGTCGTTTGAACGCGTTTAAGGGGTGGAAGCAGAAGCGCTGGCCGATGAATCTGATAATCCTGTCAGAGCAGAGGGTGTTTTTATTCCTAAGAGCCGCAGAGAGAAGCAGCTTCGGTTCCTCTAAAAGCGCGTCTCCACTCGTGGGAATGTAAAAAAAAAAAAAAAAAAAAAAAGGCAGAGGGTGAAAGAGAGAGAGATGGAAGAGGCTGGTTTTATTTGTATGCATGCTCAGGGGATTGTGCATGCGTGTCTGTGTTTTTTAATTATATTTAAGTGTGTGTGGGGAGGGGGAGGGGGAGTCTATACATCTGTGACAGGGCCACACATTATGAAAAAAAAAAAAACCATTGACATAAAAACATGTTATGAGGAAATCCTAAATACATTTCTGCAGAAGGGAACACAGCACAGGAAACAGGCTCTTTGATATTTCACAAATTTTGAAGTGGGGTCCTGTGAGAAAAAAAAAGAACAAATAGAATCTTACCTGCTGTAGATAGCGCTTCGAAAGACCTCAGTTTGAAAATGGAGTTTAACTCTTGCGTTTGTCTTAAAACAGCTCCAATCTACAAAACTGTATAGTGTTTCATGTGAATGCAGTTTTAGAAACCTTTGCATTGCTCTTAATTTGAATGAGTGTACGGTTATTTAAATAGAACTGCAAAAAGCAGCAGCAGCTTGGGGGAACTTACGACAGAAATATGATATTTCTACAATAATAGTGTAATGAGAAATTGGTCATGTTGTAATGATTTCTAAATCCGCCTTTGTGTGAATTACTATGAACTCTTTGAGATTCAAACAACCTCCATTAAAAAAAAAACAGTTTAGGTCTGATAGGACTGACAAGCTAACGGCTAGTCTGAGTGCAGCTACGACCAAAACTGATCACTTCTGCTTTAAAACAACTCCAATCTTCAGCGTTTCATAGTAAATACAGCAAACCCTCCTATAAGCTCTTATGTCACCACCAGTTTAAAATTACATGGTTATTTAAATAAAACAATGCAAAAAGCAGCAGCAGCTAGCTGTAGCAGTTCTGTTGCAGCCTAGGCCACTAAACCTCCTGATATTTCTGCCATAATAACAGTGTAATGCAAAACTTATGGTGGTGTAAAGGTTTAAATAAAAGTATTTACATGAACCACGACCAATCTTTTGCAGATTTTAACAGGCAGCATTGATCCACTTTAGCCGTGGCTGCGTTTGGACTAGCCGTTAGCTCATCAGTCTGGTCCGAATTAAACTATTTTGAAAGAGCCATCTATAACAGGAAGACATTGCTTTTGCACAACCTTTCCACATAAGTGCACTTTAAAATGGCCAAAATTAATGTTTTGCTATGGGCTCAGCATACAGTATTTCCACAATTTGGCACCAAATACTTCTTTTTGTTCAACTTTTTGGATTGTTTTGTCTTCACACACCCCCCCCCCCCCTCCTCACACACACACTCACACACAGGCAAGAGCAAAAACATTGCAGATGTTGGCATGTGTGTCATTTCCTGTGTTTACATGCTGGAAGTGATTCAGCAGAGAAAAAACCCCATCAGTTTAAGCATTGAAAATGGAATGTAAGAGAGCAAGATTTGGGCACATACACTGAGCCCTTAGCTGTATGTGTGTGTGTGGGAAGGGGGGGGGGGGGAGCAAGAGGCAGAAACAGCTCATTATTTGTTCAGATGGCAGAGATTAAATTTGTGGGAAAAGAAATAGCCCAAGGCGTAGCCGAACATACACATTGAATTCACAGTTATGAGGGCGTTGGTTGGTTGGTCTGCTAAAATGCTGTTCTTGAACTCAAACGGGTCCACGACATGCCTGACCTTCACACCTAATTAGATCTCCATCCTTTGCACCTCATTCACACAAACTCACATTGTAGATCTGGAGACCAGCGCAACCTTTAAAGGGCTAAATGTTGCCGCCATCGGCTTGGACAGGACCAGCAGTTTGTTTCATCACCTTGGCTGCTGTGGTCAGCTTGTTGCTGTATTTACATTCCACGCAGGATCAAGATGAAAACACGCTGAGGGGGCAGCGGAGGAACAGGACGGACAGACAACATGGACAGAGTGTAGGAGAAAGTCTCATTAAAAACCCTATTTGAGATTATGGGATTTGCAAAAAAACAAAAAAACAAAAAGAAAACAATGTGTTGACATTTTGTGTTACTTTTATTGCAAGCAGCTGTGGATGAGAGTCTGCAGCTACATAATTACAGGAAAAGTGTAACTGAATGGAAGCGGGGAAAGGAGGCGGAGTAAAAAAGGAGGGAAATTGTTTTTACCTTGTGTTGATATGTGAAATAAAAACGTCACCAAATCAGCGTTTGACAGTCAGCATGTAGAAAACCAAAGGGAATTTTTTTTTTTAAAAAAAAGGTCATTTTAAATCCAGTGATTGGAAAATTGTCAAGAGGAGAGATGACTGTGAAGAGTAAGTGCTCAGGAATTCATCTATTGATTATTCTCATTATTAACTAATTATCTGTTCTTTCTTTTCTGACTTGCGTAGTCTCCAGCGTCTCTGTCTTCATCACTGCTGCTTTTGTTACCTGGTTACCTCAAATAAATCACAATGTATCACACTCCGTTAGGATGACATTTAACACTGCACTGTAATTACAGCAGCTCTGCCCCGTTGACATGTAGGTCCATGAGCCCCTCTACCCACCATGTTTCAAATTGAGTTTTAACCTTTAATCAGTAAATCAAATTAAAGACCTAGCATTCATTGAAGGAATGCATATTGCCATCTACTTTTGAAGCCAGAGTTTTAAACTAAGGTGATGTTATCTTGACAAAACAAATCACGGAGCTTCAGACTTCAAATCTTGAAAATATTGTTATGCCTGACAGCTAAGATCTCGCATGATTTATCACTCAAAGTATGTGTTGGGACGGACTCTCAGCTACTACCTCAACAAATAATAATAATAATAATAATAAAAAAATTAACTGAATCATAGTCGTTTGTATGTTTGCTAAGGTCAGTTAGCTGTTGGTTGGCTCCAACCATTCAAATCATTTCACTAAAGTCCATTCAGTGGTTCATGAGATATTTTGCTAACAGACAGGGTTGACTTCAACAATTAATACCAAAGTTTTAAGCAAAGATGTTGTGCAATGTGTTGTGCTCAAAGTATGTGTTAGGAATGAGACTCAGCTGCATATATGGCAAATTATAGCTCAAAAACTGTAAAATTGGCTGAGTTATAGCCATTTTTGTGTTTGTGAAGGTCAGTTAGCTGTGGCTGCCATCTTGAATCGGGTTGGCCTTAAAAGTTAATCAATTGTAGATGTACATCAAATGATTTTTTTCAGAGAGTTTCATCAAAATCGTGGTTCATGAGGTAGCCAAACACACACACACAACAATTACAGTATCACTTGCCTTTGGGCGGCGGGTGATAAAAAGCAGCTGAGATACAGCATGTTTATGCCTCTGCCTCCGTGGTGAAGTCAACACAGATTGTTTAAAGTCACTGCTGCTGTAAACAGTCCCTTCAGATGCAGAGCGCTCTGTTCCCATTTCTCAAACTCGTGTCACATCAAGTCCAGAGCTGTCTCTGTTGTTATGACTGCTTTAACAAAAGCAGGCCTCCAGATTCACTGTTTGTTTTATAGTCAGCGTCCTCTCTGCAGAAAACAACTCCTCCTGGCTTTCTTTTGAGGTTTTGTCTGAGCTGTAGTGTGGGTTTTATGAATCTTAAGTGCCTCTAAATGCACCTTAAATGCCATTTAAACTTTAAAGGTGTTCACACTTCTTGTTAATCTGCACAGCAGCTGACACCAAATCAGTTTCATATCCTGCTCCCATTAGATCCACCACACACATGTGACTTGAACGGTTAGTCTAAATGTGGTCAGATCTGTCAGATGTCATACCAACACTGACCCAAATTGGTAAATTGATTGAACCACTTGTGCTGCAGTTGACATTTAAAAGCAACGTTTTGATCACTATGCTTGCTTACTTTCCTGTCATAGTCTTAGATAAAATGATTAACATCTAGCCTATTTGCACCTCTCAGGCTGACCTTTCTCATCATTTACGTCTTCTTGTGCAGCCAAAGCTGCTCTAAGATTTTGCGTCATGAATTCCTCAACATTTCTCAAAGATTCTTCTTGTATGAGACATCCAGCTGTGAGCGTTAACAACAGACGCTTAATGTTCTGGACTTTGGTATCCTTGACCTCAATGCTTGTTTTTTTCCAGCAGATCCCATCTCACGATCAGTTAGACTGACTCTCTCCTTCATGTCTGTGAACATGTTAAGAAACTACAGAACTATAGCAGATCTGTACATAGTTCTCCTGACCCACACCGGAGTGCTTTTTGCTCCGCAGCCACTGTTATTGCCTACTGACGCGTCACAAATTACACCACAGTTATCAACGATTACTCCTCGATGACAATGAATGGAACTGGCGACTGTGGATCTAAAAAAAGCTACAAAGATGGACTCAAAGTTGGGTGAGAAATGAGAACCGTCTCTTGATTGGATAACCCGTATGAGCTTGAAAGAAAAGAAATGTCCACTGACTGGAAACTACTGCCTGCAGTGACTTACATAGACATTTTGAATTGCTTTAAAACAAGAAAGGTGTTTATACTTTTGAAAAACTTAAAGCCTGCAAGTCACTGGCAGCAGTAAACCATCTATGTTGCAGATTGGATGTGAATGGTTCAGGCATTTCCGTGACACTGCCTGGTTTTTACTGCTGTTGTTTTCCTTAGAAAACACCTTCAAAGTCCAGTAATGTGTCATCTGAAAGATAAAATCATCTTATATCTAATTTTGATGCAAAAAATGCTAGCAGTAGTGGGCGATAATCAGGTGACGAGATGTTGTGATCGTTCAGGCAGTTCAGAACAATGCTGAAAGATGCACACAAGGGTAGTTTGAAATCTTTGCATCAGTTCCAGGTCATAAATTATTTGGTATACATGCATGCATGGTCCATGGAAATTATTTGCCCAAACATTTTTTTTTTTTGCTTCTGGGTTCAACAAGATTCGACTCTTTTGAATCAAAATCTCAAAACGATAGAGGGCGCAAAAAAAGTGCCTGGATGTAGAGATGCTGCACAGAAACCAGTATTAGAGCTTCTTTGTCCATTTATATGTTTTCCTCTGACAGGTTTCTTAGTGAGAGTATGAAAGATTTGAAACACACTTTCTGTTTGCCTGACATTTGTGCTAAACTTTACGGGATTTTTTTCTGTTGCAAATCAGGCTTTTTGCTCTAAACACACACATTTCTTTTATCATCTTATCTATGTGTTTGTATCTGTCCCTCTCAAATAAACCTGAGTGAATAAATGTAATTATTTGGAGAATTCTTGAAAAGATGTAGTTTTTTTTTCTGTGCAGCGTGGATTATTGTGGTATGAAAGGATTATATTTTCATTAACGGTTTAGGAAAGTACGATGGTAAACAACAAAGTTTAGATGGGTTTTTGTCAAACTATAACATCCACACAAATGACTGGATCCTGCTTGTTTTGTGACTAAATAGATCACATTAATTGACATATGCACTTGTAACTTTTCAAGATAATCAATGTTTTTCACTTTGTCTGTCATTGCTTTTACTGATTTTGCAGAGAGACGTTAAACAAGAGTGTGAAATATTGTGCTTCGGGTTAGTGTGTTTGCTGCTCCTCTTCCTTAAATCTTTACTTTAAAGAAATCTGATGTCTGTGTCTTTATACAAACATGTCATCAGTCTGCTAATTCATCTAATGCTCTGCAAAAGAACAATTTGATGTGTTTTGTAATCACAGAAGTGGAATGTGTGCTCCTCTGTTAAAGAGGTTTTATGACTGGTTTAGTTTATCTGTTTTGTTTGCAGTTTTGGGAGGTGAGGCTTTTTAACAGAGCCTGATCCTGTTTAAATACTCTCAATCAGCCTTGAAAGTGTAATACACTCTCACACTGCTCTTTTTGTGGTTCTTCTTTCTCTCTTTGATAGCGCTCCTTCATTCCTGCAGTCACAATACCAAGAAATGGCACTAATTAAAAAAAAAGGAGATTCACTTCCTTAACATTAAGGTAAAATAACACACAGGTTATTATGAGAGTAACATAAACAGAGATCAGAATGATTACCAGCCAGCAGCGGTGGGATAAAATATGCCACTATACAAACGGTGAGCTCACACAGAGAGATGCTTTGCTGTGACGCCGAGCTTTACCCCTCACGGAACCCCCCTTTCCTTTTTTCCTCCGCTCTCTGTCACCATGGCTACAATGATGCAGGTTACCGTGGCAGCCAAGTCAACCCCAAACCCACTCAAAGGCACACGTGCACATGCTTTACGTACGCATGCTGTGACGTCAACGACTAAAGTTCTTGTAGCTGTTTCCAGAGGAGGTGGGGGATGAAACAAAATTTTAATTCCTCTATTCATGCCTTTCACTTGCACTGACTCAATAATGGCAGCTTTTTCTCCTTCTCGTTTCAGTTTTAATTAGCTATCTGAGTTTAGAAGAGCATGAAATGATTTGTAGATCCAAATGAAGGCCTAAAATCTCCTCAGTTGCTATAAGAAATGTGTATGGACCGATAACATCTCCTTCTCTTGTGCTGATTCCTCTTTAGCGGATTAAGTTCCCTAAAGGTTTGAGTCTATTCTGCCACTTAGTGTTCAAATTGAAAACTGCAAATAATGGGTGTTTAAATGAAGGGTTTTCCAAATCTGGAGTTAAAGAATCAGTCACAAATAGAATAGAATAGAATAGAATAGAATAGAATAGAATAGAATAGAATATGCTTTATTGTCATTGCACCAGAAGTACAACAAAATTTGGGTTTGATTCCTTGAGTTAAAAAGTACAACACAGTATAAATGTAAATGTATATTTAT
>JAOXNZ010000085.1:14458567-14482876 GCA_028566095.1 Kryptolebias brasiliensis
ATGAGCAAGATTAACATCGCTAGTTATCCCATATTGCAATTTTTCAGTTCTTCTAGCGCTCAAGTTATACTTTTTTTTTGTTTAGCTTTGTTGAGTTTGGTATTTGCTGACAAATACAAACTGTTTTTAAATCTGTTTGTTCTTGTTTTTTTTGCTCTGTACCTTTTTCCTGAATGTAACAGTTCAAACTGACCATGTCCAGGATGAGTGTAGTTCTTCCGGTGAGAGGAGAAGGCACGTCATGATCTTCTGGGTTGTGTCAATGACTCTCTGGAGTGCTTCCCTCTGAGCCACAGTGCAGCTGAAATACCACACAGTGAATACAGTATGTTAGGAAGCTCTCTGTTGAGCATCTATAAAAGGTCACCAGCAGTCTCTGGGTGATGTTATCTCTGCTGGGCCTTTTTCAGCAACTCAGAGGTGTTCACACTCTGAGTGTACTACCCTCTCCACACAGTCCCTGCTAATGAGCAAGGGTGGGACCTTTGTTTTCTTTTACCTGTAGTCAATAATCAGCTCCTTAGTCTCTGAGGTGTTGAGGAGCAGATTGTTCCCCCTGCACCAAGCAGTCAGCTGCTCCACCTCGTCCCTGTAGCAGACTCATCCCCCCGACTGATGAGCCACACCACTGTGGTGTCATCTGCAGACTTGGCTATGGTGTTGCTGTAGTGAGAATGGGGTGCGGCTGTACGTATAGAGGGCATAGAGTAGGGGGTTCAGCACACAGCCCTGTGGAGTGCCGGTGCTGAGGCTGAGAGCCGTGGATGTGTGATACCCACTGGAACCACCTGACTATGATGAGACAGGAAACTAAATGTAAGTGAAAGATTCACACAGTCAAACTTTCAAAGCGTGTGTAAAAGACCTGCTTAGCTGTATCTCTTTGTTTAGAAAATTGCCTGTGTTGTTGGGTTGTATTTTTCCCACTTTTGAGTAAAAACAGTCGAAATGAGAAAAAAGTGACATAGAAACACTTCCATATAAGTAAACTGAAAGAAAAATATGCAAGTTAGTTGAAACTTTTGGCCCCAAATTTGTGGTCAACATCAGTCAGTTTATGAATTCATTCAAGTTCATTTAATTATCTTTAAAGTTGATTTGTATAAACATCCTGATTCTGGTTTACTTGTGCACAGCTATACTACAGTTTGCTCACCTCATCCCACATGGGATTTATCCAAACTTCTTAGTAGTAATCCCTTTTCTTCTAATCCACCTCTCCTTCCTTCCCTCCAGCACACCTTCACATACTCATATACCAGACATGTAGGCTACTTTCTCTCCTTTCGACCAGCAACCATTCATGTTTTTGGACTACTGCTGTCGTTGCTGTGGATTCACACTCATAAAACGCCATGGACCACTCTCCCTCAAGACTACACCCAGCGATACCTGGGTAAGGACACTAGAAAGCTAGAATAAAATACTAGAATAGAAAAATATTTGAGAAAAAGGAGGGCAGAATCTGTCTTGTTTTAGAAAATCTGAACATCTATAAAGCTATGTTCAAGCGGAGCCTTCTTTGTCCAACCCTTAAATTATTATTTTATTTAGGCTTTCTTGTTGATGCAGAAAATAGGGTAGCAGTAACATAGTAGTCTAAGAGTAAAATTACTGCAAAATTATCTAAATTGTATTCCTTAACCTTAATTTAATTGCTACAGATCAAACAACAAATCCATTCAATTGGTTTGCTTGCTGTGATTTGGTCTACTCATAGTCTAAGACCAATATAGTTTATGATTTATCTTTTATTTTGCCAATAATGGAGAATTTGGGGGGAAGTTTTTAGGGTTAAGGGATAAAATTTAAGGTCAATAAGCTCTTTTCCAGGTCCCATCTTGAGATGGCAAACAAACCAAAGGGTTAGCCAAAGGTGTTCAGCTGTCTCTAAAGGTATTAACTACTTTTCTGGTTTTAGACACTCCCACACCTTTGCTGTCTGTATCAACAAGGAGAAATTTGATTTCACTTCTTGTTCAACGGCCACAGCATCCGTATTAAACCCTCATAGTGTAAGCATCAGAATATATTTACAGAAATTTCCCAAACTTTTGTGGCTACCAAACATAAGAAAATGGCAACAAAGCAAGATCTTATGGCAAAATGGTCACTCTTAATTTAAAGTTTATGTTGTTTTCTGTTCTTAAATTGTTTGCCATCTATTAGCTTCTTTGTCAAGTTGTTTGTTGGTAACATGATAGACAACAATACTAAAGTAAATAATTTAGAGCTGAATTGTGAGCTAAATCACAATTCAGCTACACACAATTTAACTCGTTAGTGTGCTAATTGTTGTCAGTTAGCATCGAACACAGTAAACACGATGCTGCATTTTTCTTGTTTCAGCTCTCATTCTGTCTTTTTTCTGGGCTCCCAAACATTTTGATGAGTTCTTGAACATTTTGAAACACCTTAAAGCGCTGAACCATTTATTTAACCGACTGTGGAGTGTGTTATCCTTCATGTTTTATGCTCTGTACAACACCAGACATTTGACTCGACCCAGCAGGAAATCACAAGTGTAACTAATAGGATTAACAATGACCCCCCCATTCCATTAGGGTGTGTCAGTAAGCCAGAGAGTCCTGGTACCGATCCAACGACTGGCATAGAGCTCATTATTAGAGTAATTAGCTGCACCTGTGTTTGACCACCCCAAATGTCAGCCATGAGAAAAGGTCTTTTATGTCTCCACCTGGGTGGTTGTGTACCTCATTTCCTGTGAATGCTGCATGCAGTCATCTATGAAAGCAGGCTTTTTGGAGCAGACGTTGACTGTCTGCTGTCAGGAGGGGATGCTTTCTGGGTCATTGAAGAGAGCAGAAATTGAAGAAGCAGACAATTCCTGTGAGCTTGGGACGCATGTGAAGCAAACGGTTTATGATACACTTGATTTTAAGTGTTGTGGTTTCTACATTACTCTGTTATCAGCTTGTGGGATAAAACAAATGGTACCAAACAATTTACTGGACAATATATTAATATTAAAATAAAATAATAATGCCACTATGGTATGGAATATATGTAATTCAGTGTTTTGTGTTGCTGACTAAAACTACACCTAAAATATTGTTATTTATTCCTCATAGCCATGAAAGCTGGGCAATCATGTAATTACCTGTATGTGCATGTGTTCATTTAGCAAAATATCTCATGAACCACTGGATGAGATGTATTGAAACTCTCAGAAGGTAATCATTGGATGTACAACTGCAACTGATTAACTTTTGGAGTCAAGATGGCTGCCACAGCCAATCAACCTTAGCCAACACAAAGATAGCTATAACTCAGTCAATTATACACATAATGAGCAACAGTTTGGTGTGATAGAAGCTGAGAGTTATTCCCAAGACACACTTTCCTTCAAGTAATGCTGCTTTTGAAATGATTCCATGATTCTGGTTTGATCCGTGTCAGACTGTGTGTCCTCTGTTCTCAGGTTGTTCTGCAGAATCTGCTGATGTGCATGGTGTGCTTCTACTCTCTCTACTACATTGTGGTCAGTCTTTGCATCGGCCTGTTCAGGTACACACACACAAATGCATAAATGAAACCTACAGACTGAAACAGAATCGCCCCAAACTGTTTTAAAAACTGTTTGGCATGCCTCGTGATCTTTTCCTGTAGAGTCCACGAGATCAACAGCCTGTTGACTCCTTTCGACTACACAACACAACCGTCATGGCAGAATCCCAAGTACTTGGGTGAGTTGCGTTGTAGTAAATTTTGATTACATTCAATACAGTACAACATGTACTATATTAATTTGAATGTGCTTAAGAAATCAAGTTACTTTTATCCTCCTTAATGTTTATGTTCTGCAGTGCTTCAGAAGCCAAATACCTAAACTTTTGTACCTGTGCTTGCCAATGTTGTTTTTTTGTGTCTATAAAGAATATTACAGTATATATGATTTTAAATATGCTCTGTTTTTGTACATGTGAACATAAAGTAACTATACAGTTTGGGTCTTTTGTGAGAAAGTTCCTATGTTAAAACCACTCATATGATGTCATATTACAGAGCTCACTTTAGGCTTTGGAAAATGTTCTTTCTTTTACTGTTTTAATAGTTTATTTTAGCCTGTAAAAATCCTGCAAAAAAGGACAATTTTGTAGTTCAGGCTTTTCTTTCTGTCTATTCTACCCTGTAATACATAATAATAATAATAATAATGTATGTTTACTGTAGAGGCTGGTTTGATGTGCCCGCCACTATTTTGGGGCGATCATGAACAACCAAAAAGGCAGCAGGAGTTAAAAACTGAACATTTCTCACATAAGGTTGTGAGAAGAGTTGCAGATATTTACAGTATTTTAAAAATAAACATTAAAGCATGTAAACTATGTCTAAATTAGTCTAATTTCCTTTTAGAAGGAATAAAACACAGACCACTCAGTTGTTAAACAGCTTTTCTCCACAAAAATCAGACTGAAAAACTTTTTTTTGTTTATTTCACAAATCATTTATAGTTATAGTTTAGTGTCATAGTTTTAATTGAATAATATAATCAAGGTTTAGCTTATTGACTACTGAAAAATATATTATTTAGATGACAATGCGCTGAAGTTGTTTTACAGTATACCATAGGATATCGTTAAGAATCTGTAAAACAGAACAAATTAAACTGATCTGCGTATTGTTTGTGTTTAAATACATATTTATTTTCTTACTAAAACAAAATTAGGCCACTTCTTTTGTATACTATCTGTCAAAGTCATCAACTTTTCTGCTTTCCCACAACTCACCTACTGCAAGTAGTCAAGTCAAAATTATTATATAGCTCTTTTCAGCAACAAGGCAGTTCAAAGAGCTTCACAGCATGAAAACACAAAAATACAGTCATCATGAAAACACACACAACAATATAACAAGCTTTATAACTAAAGCTACCTTTAACTAAATCTAAAAGTAGCCAATAGTTTCCATATTTGATTGAAATTAAACTTTCACCGATTGTTTAGTTATTTATTTTTTCTTCTTCTGCTCTTCAGTTGGGGTCATTTCCACAGAAGTGACGTATGTTTTGGGCGGCCTGGTGTTTGCATGGATTGTGGAGGAATGGGTTTGGGATTATGCCATAACTGTCACACTGCTGCACGTTGCAATGACTGTAGCAGGTGAATACACACATGCTCTCTCTCTCACACACACACACACACCCACACAGGTGGATCAATAGGTTGGAACAACTGATAGGATTGCAGGCCTGATCATGTAAGTAGATATTGTGGTCTGTATTAAAGTTCAGATATATGTGGGCAAACATGCAGGCACTATCAGTTAGCATGCCTTCTGCCAAATTGAACTAAAAGTGTACAACTATATATTTTAATTTAGGTAAAGTAATTGTGAATTAAATATCCTGATGTGTTTTTGCAGTGATGTCAGACTTCCCTTCAGAGGAGCACTGGTGGATCGCTCTTGGTAAGATTCATACTTTTTGTTTTTTTTGGATAACACAGAAAACATCTACTCCTCTCCTTCTCCCTTTCTGTCAGAGCAAGTTTTTTTTTTTTTTTTTCTACAGACTGTAAGACCTCACATCCAACATACCTCCAAATTCAGCTCCTGCTGCTGGCCTTTCCCCTCTGTGATTGAGTCCTCTCTCTCTCTTTGTTTATTAACCACGTATTGAATTTGTGTCCCTGCAGGTTCAGGCTTGGTCATGATGATATTTGGAGGGCAGCTCTTGGCCTACAAACTCTTTAGGAACAACTTTGTTTATCCTGCTGATCTGCAGAACTTCTAATGAAAACAAGGAGGAAAGCTTTTAACTGGCTTACTGGTTAATCCCAGGTCGGAAACATGCCAGTCGATTTGCTTTACATTTCACTGTGGAGTTGTTTCACTGTCTGTTGAGGACACCCACCCACACACACACAAACACACACATGCACATATGTATTGTCCATATATAAATAAAATGTGTATATATATATGTATAAACCTATTAAAATGGATATTTATTTATATTTCAAATTGACTATTTGCATTAGCTTGTCAATTTTAAGGCTAAATCTGTTTATTTATTAACACATTGTTTGTACTTATTTATATATTGCTTTGTATTCTTTATTTACTCAATATGCTCTGTAAACTAATGATAAGAGGAACATTTTACAGCTGATATACCTTTACGCTCAGCAGTTTAAAGACTTGTCTGCACAGTGAGGAATTATTTTTAATTACTGATATCACTGTAATGAGGAACACATGTGACAGACTTGTGTATAATGTAGCAGTCTGATTGAAAATATTACTGCATGTTCAAAAAGATTGAGAAAAATAATAAAATCTGTCATGTGGTGTGCTTGAATCAGTTTAAATACTTTGTGGTTTATTTTATTTATTTTGGTACTTTAAATAAGAGTTACTGTATGAGTTGATGTTACTTTTTCCTTCTTTTTTTTCATGTTTCTGCTAAGTTCTGGTTATCATTCATTATTACAACCACTTGTGTTATGACTACTTGATAGAAATATTGTGTCATAGAATTTCTATTTTGCTTTGCATTACAGTTAAAAAAAACCCTGCAACTTGACATTGACGTAATACGTCTGTTTCCAAAACTGAGAGTTAAAATCTACTTACATGAACTCATTGATGTACAGGGAAAAATGCCTCAAGTAATGCTGCTTTTAGAGAAAATAGTGGCTAATAATAATTATTACATGGACTATTATTCAAAGATTTGACTCAAAACAAACCCATGTATGTGATTTCCAATGATTAGATCAATGCTTAGATTTAAATTGACATAAAAAATCCTCAGTGAGGACTTTTACTGTATAAATATTGTTAATATGTTCCTTTATTTGGGTGACATGCCTTTAATCAGCAATCCTGGCTTTGAGATATTTGCGGTGCAGTTACAACAGTTATCCACCAGGTGGCAGCATATAAAATTACTCACCAGTGTGCACATATCTAAACTTAAACAGAAAATAGCTTTTAAAGAGTTGTTTATTGTAGTTGTACAATGAAACCATGATATGTGACAAAAAACAGAAATTTAAAATAAATAATAATCCTGCTGCCACGGTCAGTAAACGCATCACACGGTGTCGAACCTTTCCCACTATTGGTTGGCGGGGTCAGGTGACACAATTAGCTTAGAAATTGCATGCCAATATATGGTTGATAACTATTATTTTATTCCACAAAATAAAACAGCACCGCTCGCATACATTTCCAGTCTGTAGCAGGTAATTTTACCACCGACTGAATGTCATTAAACGGGCTAATATCGTGTGTTGGGAGGCTGAGAAACGCTGATGAGCTGCAGAGAACGACCACACCGGTAGGTCAGCGCGTGTCCAAGTGGCTAGCTTAGCTAAATGTAGCCTAGCTAAAAGTGTTAGTGCTAAAAACATAAACAAATGATCAGAGTGGGCTCAAAACACACTTTAAAGGACTTCAACTGGTGTGTTAATGTAGTTTAATGCAAAACATTGTTTTTAAATGGTGTTAAAGTTTGTAAAAAATTAAAACTTTATGGTAATTTAGCTAATTGAACAAGATAGTTCCGACCGAAATATTAGATTAGTCAAGTTATTTTTTCTTTTACTTGTCAACACGATTATCTTACTAGTGAACAAGAACAAAAAACTGTTTTAGGCTTCTTACTTAATTGCACTTATAAGTAATTATTTAATCCTAAAACAACAGCTGAAGTAAACTGCTTTGCAAGAAAAATATTGTGAAGTTGTTAAATTGCAAGGCTTCAAGCTTTTTATGTTGAAAAATGCTCAAATAGTTGTTTTTGAGCAGTTATTTTGACATTTCGCACCATTTTAAAGTCAGATATTAGAGGAAATTTCAAATCTTAAGTGGAGAGGAAACTTCCTCTTTAACCCTTAAAATGATGAATACAACTTAAAGGTGCATTACTTTCCTATCATTAGAATCTCTTGCAATGGGTAACCATGGTTGTTTTTGCTTTCAAACTGACTTTAAAATAGCCTGAATGCGTTTTCATTGCCTTGTAGAGTCCTTTTGAGCAGCTACGTCAGCAGATGTATGACGTCTTGGGAGACGGTGGGATCCTGAAGGAGGTGGTCCAGCCTGGAGAGGGTCCACCTGTGCCTCAAAATGCTTCAGTATTGAGTATCTATAAGATCAAGTACCTGGTCTGATGCTTCTCAGATGATTCAGAATTTCTCAAATGGTGTTCAGTTTGCTGGTTTTCCCCCCTCTGCAGTGTATTACTCTGGTTTCCTGGAGTATTCTGACCAGCCTTTTGACACCACCACTCACTTCAAGTACCCTCCGATGATGAAGTTGGGAAGAGGTTAGAAATCTTCCTTCAAGCTGCTCAGTAATTCTTCTCTTCAGCTTGATTGAGGGATCGATTTGTAACATATAATTTGAACAGACGTGACACTGGCTGGGTTGGAGCTGGGGCTGTTGACCATGAAGAGAGGAGAGTTCTCTCGTTTCCTCTTCCAGCCCCAGTATGCGTACGGAGACATGGGCTGTCCTCCGCTCATCCCTGCTGCCGCCACGGTTCTGTACGAGGTCCAGATCCTGGACTACCTTGACTCCGCACAAGTGGATGACTTTATTGCAATGAGCCAGGTAGAGATGCCACTACCTGAACGTGAAAGATCTTGAGCATAAACTATTTTTTTTCCTCTCCACCTGACAGTAGTAAATGCTTGCTGATTTGAACTACAAATGTAAGAATAAATTATATATGTCTGTTTATTTCATTCATCCATTTATGCAGTTTTAAAACAAAACAAGTAATCGGGCTTTTAGTCTCAACTGGATTAAATAGAATTTGGATGTATGTAGTGAGACAACATGTTCTCTTTATACTTGTTTGTGTTGCAGTTTTAAAAGCCCTCCCAAAACAAACAAAGATTGCTATGTATTAGTGTTTTTATTTTAAATTATTTTGTCTTCAGGAGGAGCAGAACACCATTCCTCTGTCCACACTTCTCGAAGTCGTCAACACTCTGCGCAACTTTGGCAACCGTTGCTTCAACCAGAGCCGATATGAAAATGCCAAAGACCGCTACAAACAAGTACAGAAAAGTTATTAAGTAGTAACTCACTTTATCAGGTGACGAGTTGCCACGACGTGTTTCTGTGTGCGCTAGTGATGATGAGCGTGTGTTTTGTTGCGGCCTGTCTGCCTTCCCCACAGGCGATAACTCTGCTGGGAAACAGAGAACCGCAGAGCAAACCAGAGAAAGAGAAGATCAAGACAGCTCAACTCCCTCTCTATCTGAACCTTTCTCTCACTGAGCTCCGTCTGGATAGCCCACACAAAGCCCTCAAATATGGCAACAAAGCCTTAGAGATAGACTCCGCCAACACTAAGGCTCTTTTCCGCTGTGGGCAGGTCAGACTGGGTTTCTCTTTGCAGACTTTCAGATAAAAATCCTCTTGACCTCTGTGGAGCATCCGATTAAACCTCCTTCACTCTTTGTCACTACTTCAGCTACTTTTTTAGCTTAAACAGAGTCAAGTCTGTTGCCGTTTAAGTTGATTCAGGCTTGAGTCTTCTCTCCTAGGCGTACCTGGAGCTGTGCGAGTACGAGAGTGCTCAGGGTTGCCTCATATCTGCTCAAGCCAAGAAGCCTTTTGACCATGACATCAACAACCTCCTGAAGAAAGTGGCAACGTAAGCTGATTTATTGTGCTTTCAGTGAAGCCTGGTCCTGGGTCTTTGTGGCACACTTTAGAGCCGGCAGATTAGCTTAAAAATCACGTCAGTTTGAAACCTTGTTTGGAAAATACTTCTTGTGTGTATAATTTTTATGTTCCAGATGTTATAAAGACAGCTTGGACAAAGAAAAAGACTTTTACTCAAAGATGTTTAGAGAGCTGAGGGACCCAGAGAAGATGTGAGAATCATCTGAAGGGTGAGAAATCCTGTCCGCTAACTGTTTTTCTGTCTCTCGGAGGCGAACGGATTAAAATAAGCTCTGCGCTGTGTTCAGTTTCAGCTAAACTGAGCTATGCAATAATATAAATGCTTTAGTTTAAAAACTTAGAGCCGTAGTATCATGTTAGCATTTTAGGGAGGCTGACCTTTAAACTTTCTTTTTTTTTCTTGCAGGATTTAAGGTTCAGCTGTTTTTCTTTCCCTTTTGACAATCTTGAAAGCAGTTTTCTCTCATTTTATAAAAGTAATAAAACATAAATGAATATTTTGTTTCTCTAATGTTTGGTAATAATGCTCAGTGGAAAGTGTCCTCTCGATGGATTATTTTATGTTTGCTGGAGTTTACTTGGTCTCTAGTAGTTCTTGAAGTTGATCATTAAATTTAAACTTTTTCACCTCTGAGGAGTCTTGTTTTGATGGTTGTGGATTAAAAACGTGAATATTTTCATTGTCAAGTGTTTAAGTTCATCTTCATGGTGGAATATTGAGCTCTGTTGGTAAAATAAGTGGACTAAGTTTTGTTTTTTTAATTGATAAAATACCACAGTTACTGTGATTTTGACTCAAAGTATTATTTAGATCAGTTGTATGACTTTGAGGATTTTAAAACATGCAGTGTTTCAGGGATTTCAAATTCAGTGAGATGGACTTTATGCTTTATTAACTCTGTAGTGTTTGTGTTGCACATTAAAAAGGGAATTTAGTGGCTGTACATAATGCTGAAAATACTCAAAATACCACTGTTTCTACCACGAGGAGAGTGGTATTATTTTAGGCACATATTATTATAGTACCCAGAGGCTTTCCATGGACTTCCAGGCTTTATATTGCCAAGCTGAAAGGTACAATCTTTTCCTCCTCAGAATGTGGGCCGACAGCGTCATAACTTCATTGTTCTTGTTATTCCTGCTCTCTCTCATAGGTTTGTTTTGTTCCTGTAGCCCCAGGATGGCGTTCAGTTTAAATAAACATATTCAGCTGCATGATTTGGACTCCAAACCTAGTGTTCAAATACAGAAATCACTCTTGGAGTCATTCTGACACTTTTTGTTTGCCTAATTAATAAAAAAAATGTGAAGGAATGGAAATTTGTTAAATGTTAAACGAGCCTCATGCCTAAACCCATTTTTCACTTTGGATCTGAACTTTCAAATGAAAGCTGAGGGTGTACACTTTAAAACTCAAATCATAAAAAATAAAAGAATTACTGATGCTAGCTAAGCATGGTGTTAACATGGTCAGTGGTTTTAGTTAGTAACCTAATTTTGTTTCTGTAAATTGCTTTACAATGTCTTTCTCATTCAGTCACACAAACACCCAACTTTACTTGTCTATACAATTTATATGCAGGTCCTTTTTTTACCCTGAACAGACACACACTGCTGGACATAAAGGGCAGAAATGAGGGTTTTAATTGTCTTGCCCAAGAACTGACATGAGCCACTGCTGTCCCAGCAGACAGATTTCCTGCTGATACCAGTACAGTAAGTTATCATCAAAATCAAATCAGGGCTTTAAAACGTCACATTATAACCATCAGATTCTGCGGTGTTGGAGCCTAGAAAGAAAAATGCCTGTACGTCTCAAAACTAACACGACAAA
Source organism: Kryptolebias brasiliensis (assembly GCA_028566095.1). NCBI lineage: Eukaryota > Metazoa > Chordata > Actinopteri > Cyprinodontiformes > Rivulidae > Kryptolebias > Kryptolebias brasiliensis. The sequence continues at coordinate 14,470,071 of JAOXNZ010000085.1, forward strand.
TGAAACATGTATAGAAATATACAAAAAGGATCAAATCTTTGGGGACATTTTCAGAAGGATTCTGAGGTTTTTTGTTTAACAGCTGTGTAATACCACAACGATGCCATTAGAAAGTATTTATTGATCGATTGTAGGGATCTTCACACCTGCGGCTCTTTGGTCCCCAACAGCAGCTTTCTGTAGATTTGATAAAAAGTAACATTAAAAATAATAATATTTGAATTTATAACCAGGATAGGAAAACAAAAGAAGTAGAAGAACATCCTGCATATTTCCCTCAAATCTGAGCATAAATACATACCAATGCATCAAAATTGTCAAACTTCTCAAACCCAAAAGGCTCTTCCATAGACATTGCCGTTGGTGGCCTTTTTCCATCCCTTTGGCTGTTTCTGTAGGTAAACAGACACTTGTTTGGCAGTTAATGAGTTGTGTTTATTTCAAGCTTCAAGTACATTATACGGCTCTGGACAAAACTTATTTAGTGGAAAAAATGAGCAGGAATGGCTCTTTTAAAAATTTACAATAATAAGAGTCTTATTATTGTAAAGATTGCAGACCCCTGATGTAGAGAGGCTGTTCTCTCCAGGAAATAGCCAGTACCTTCCTTAAGCAGCAGGGGGCGCTGTTTGCTGCGAAAGTCGGACCTGCAATGTGGGCCAATCGCTGATCTGCGGTCAGTGTGTAATCCTGCCCCGGTCCACAGCTCAGCACACACCGACTGGAGGGAAAGACGAGAACAAGAGGGGCAGACCGAGGGAGCGGAACCAAAAGAAGTCCAGCAATGGGAGCCGTCCGCAGATAGACCGGACGCACAGACGGACAGACAGACTGCCTGCGGGTCGGTGTTCGGATGTCGGCCGCGTGAAGGCAGAAGAAGAACGGGAGGAGAAACATGAGTCGGCACCAGGCTCAGGGAGTGGTTTTAACGGGTTACCACAGCAACGCCGAACTCTTACCCCAGACCGGACCGTATCCGCCCAGCTGTCCGTCCGAACCGGACCGGGAGACCGACGTGCTCAGGTGGGGAATGTGAACCGCTGCACACCGTAACAACCAGACGAAGCTTCATGTTGTGCGTTTAGGAGCAGAGTGGGCAAAAGTCGCGGCCAGTCTTCATGTTTTCCTCTCCTTTTCTTTTTTAATAACATGAGTTGTGTGAATGTGCTGACATTACAGAAAAGTTGAGTAAGGCGGTTCGTCAGAGTAGGAGGTCCAGAACCCTGCAGGACCCTGGTGGGCTGCACCACAAGGCAGGAGGCTTTTTATATGAACTCAACCTTTGACCTTGGGTCATGTTTTTCCATTTACCTCATTTCCTAATTAGCAGCTCAACCTTGACTTTGTTACACCTCCTCAACACTCCTGGAAGGATGGATCATTTTATGTATTGAGGCAGATGATATTAAATTAAAACCTAGCTGCCTCACTGAATTTGTAGGAAATAAAGAAAACAAAAACAACTCCAGACCTCCAGGTCAGAGTTGGTGATCATGAAATTAAAATCTCTCAAATCTGAGGCTCCACATTGAGGAAGAACTTACACTATTTTGTGTTTTTATGATGGCATTCAAGTGTATTTCTTGTGCAAAAACCTCTAAAGTTCAGTTAGTTTGAGATTTTGCTCTCTCAAATCTACTTAGTATAAAGTACAGTCCTGTACCGCAGTTGTAAACCACCCCTAATTTCTTTAAGTTTGGCTTCCAAGGAGCCATACTTTCTTGTAATCTTTTAAAAGGGTCCTGATGGATAGGTCTTTCAAAGTTTTTCGCCAAGCTTTGACCGTTTTCTACCTGTTCTGTGTCCAGTCGTCGCAAAATGTGCATTGAGCCGTTAAAGAAATGAGGAAAGTGGAGAAAACAAAAGCAAGAACTACAAACATAATCTGAAAGTCACGTCTCCAAGAAACTCCAGCAAAGACCTGACAGGGCCTGAGAGATGCATCATCTTTCAGTTGTTTATCTACATTATGACAAATATCATCACTGTGGGAATCACTGTGTTGGTGTTGAAATGCTATTTTGTGCCAAACTTTGTTATCTGTGATATTTATTATAGGTTTAACCAAAGAAATGGGAGCAAGTTGTGCCTTTCTGACAGACTGCCGGTAACAAACTACCTTAAGATCCTATTTAAAATTGCCTCTTTCTTGTGTGCTATGCGTCAACACAACACAGGTTCATCTCTTAAGTTTAGGGGCCTTTTTATGCTTTTTAGCTGCGAGTTAAGTGGCTTAACAGACAAAAATAATATAAACATTCCTCTGAAAATGGTCATGTGCTGGACTGAAAATGAGTAAAAAAAAAAAAAAACAGCTGAAGTTAAAGTTTGTAATTGCTGTGTTTGTTTGACTTATTGGTCATTACAGCCTTCTTATAAACTTCTGACAAAGTAAATATCCATTTTTAAAAGGGGTTCGTTCAGGGACAGGAAGAATGGCAGCTTAATTTGAATAGAAACGACTTTTTGGTTACCGAGTAGGCTTGTCTATTCATCCAGCTGACTGTGAGGCCTTTTGTATCTGCAATTAACCCAGTTTACCTGGCATTTAGATGGTCCTATCTGCCTTTTATATGTGTGTTTGTGTGTGTGTGTAGCTATAGGCTGTAGGTGCATGTGTTCCAGGTGGCTCGTCCAGCCAGCATCACATTACAGACTTCCTTTGTCTCCCCTCCCTCAGCAGAGTGTGTGAGTCCCATCTAGGTTGAGGCTAAGTTTGGTCGTCATTGTTTCCTCCAGGTCAGGAATGGAGAAACAAACAGACAATAGGGTTCTGTCCTCGGGCCAAAAGTGGACATTTGACCTAAAGTACCTTGGGTTACAGGTCTGTTGGGAGTCCGGCACGTTGATGTCTTTGCATTACAAACTGGAAGGAAGTCTGGATGCTCAGTATTGTGGTTGCATTGTGCTGCAACACATTGGGGTTTTCCAAACTATCTATTCTGTCTGACATGATTGAAAGCGCTAATTAGAGCACACTCACTTATGTTCATTTGGACCCTGAACAGCACTCGGATTAGAATATTGGCAGTAAGCAGTCTTATGTGCATGCTCGACATTGAAAAAGTGGTCCAAAAAGGCGGGAATATTCTGACAGACGGGTTTGGAAAGATTTATCAAGACTGAAGGGTGACTGATGTGTTCAACCAGTTGGTCATTGTTGAGACCAGTAGCTGTGAGGGGAGGACACAGAGGCACCCTCTGTCTTCATATGGTCCAGCTGACAGCTGTTGATCTGAATGGAAATGCCACACACACAAACAGCTCTCACCCTTTTCCCCTCTTATGTCGCTTGTTGCTTTCCCATTGTTTTCTGTTTAGTTCCAGTCGTTAAAACATAAAGAGATCTTTATTTTCTCCATCATTTCACACGCTCGGGTTTTTACACAAACATCCCAACACCATCATTTAGCTGCTTTATACAACGTTCCTTAGCTAAAACACAATATTGCATCAAGTTTTATGTGTTAAAATGTTGTTTTACTTGAAAAGGAATGGCATCTTTATCGTAATTTATGTTTCCATCTGCATAAAGTAGAATAAAAATAAAATTTCCCCCTTGAAATGATGTGTAAAAGCAGTGCATACTATTGAAAGTACTGATATTAAATACAACACTTTGCACCTACTGTATCAGCCTCTCAACGATAAATAAAACTGTAACGGGTTTAGATGTGCTGCCACTCTTATCAGCTCATAATAGTTGCTGCAAAAAATACGGCTGGTGCCGAAGTGATACTTTAAAAACACAAAAAACATGTGATCACGTGGGATCAAACATGACCACAGGTTGCGCCCTCAGCTCTTGACTCACTCTTTGCGGGGTGGTGGCGTTTCCCTTTAGTCTCGTTGCAGTCATTGATTTTTGTTCACACAGGTTCATCCTTACGCTCTCCGTGTTTGTTGGCAGCTGGTGAAAGGTGTGCGGATGAAGGTTAAAAAGTGGGAAACATTCAGCTGCGGCTCTGTTTTCCTTTAATGCCCGTCTGTGCGTGTTAAATATGAACTTGTTTGTTTTATTCAGGAGGGTAACCTCTATGAGACTGAAGATTGTAATCATGATGTTGACACTGTAAAGGTTTGACCTCACACTAATGAATCAAACCTTGCTGTTCTTTTAATCTCACCCATAGTGGTCTAAGAATATTTAATATGTGACTTTTAGGTGTTTTCTTAGTTGGGAACCAAGATGGAGGAGACTCCACTATCTCAAATCCAAACAGTGTGTTTGTTTTTTAGCTTTGGATTTTAACACGTATTCAACCTATTTAGACAAATCCTGACGGCATCTTTGTAATACGTTTACTTAAATAAATTTTATCATCTTGCCATCCTCACTCTGACAGTGATAACCCAGGGATATATACTGCACCAGAGAGAATATTAACCATGTTTACCATCTTTTGGATTTTTTAATTTTATTTAAGTAGGCATCTCACACAAGTTCACATTCCTAAAATAAGGCTCTAGATATTTAATTTTAGTTTAATACACACATTATTAAACTATTTTGACAATAACTAGTTTAATAGCAGTGGTTAATTGGTTTTATGTGTGACCAACTAGCCATGAGCCTGCTTTTAGGTCAGTTTTTGAAAATCCAAGCGTATTTTTGTGTATATGACTTGCAAAAATGTATTCTTGGTTGTGCACATTATTCTGTTACTCGCATCATACCCACCTCAGGCCCGCTTTGTTCCCACCATGGCATCCGTTCCCCGCCTTTATGATTTAATTTGCTGGAGTACACTTTAGAAATGGAGAAAGGCAAAATTGGATTAGTTTTTAAAAAATATTAATTATGATTAGCATGGGTTTAAATCTGGACACTTTGTCTTAGATGTTTTTTGTCAGAGGAGAGCTCTGGAGACCAGTTGGAGGTGCCCAAAATGACTATTTTGAGGGAAAAGATGTCACACAGATCGTTTGAACATGTTCAAAAGTTGCCTCTGCAACTCACATGAGGAAGTAGAAAACCCTGCAAAAGTTGCAAGACATTTTGGAGACATTCTGGAGACTCATGGATTCATGAATACAGACTACTCACAGCCCACTGAGATAGGTCCTTAACACTTACAGCCCTTTGTAAGTCCAAGACATTTCTGAGCCTCAAACATAAATGTTTAACCATACAATGAAGCTTTCTCAACAGAGTGTGAGAGCTTTTGAGAAATCAAACCATAGGTTTTAAGAGTCATGCAGGCATTTTAAGAGTTACCAATGAACCTAACATGCATGTTTTTGGTCTGAGGGAGGAAACCGGAGTACCCGGAGTAAACCCACGTGTGCACAGGGAGAACATGTAAACTCCACCCAGAAAGGCCCCAGGCCGGGACGAGATCCTGCAACCTTCTTGCTGGGAGGCGACAGCTTTAACCACTACTCCACTGTGCCACCCTAAATATAAATCCTGTATTGCAAATCAAAAAATGCTCAGTGTTTATGATTCAGTCAAGCCGTTATTCACTCTGAAATACCAGGTGAATGTGAATGATTAACTCATCATAAAGTGAGTTTATGTGCGCGCCTCCCAGATTGAAACCAAATTTCCTGAAGTAAATCACTAAAACGGGAACATTTTTGTCATTCCATCCAAGGTAAATCATTTGTGAGGTTTAGGAAGAAGAGAAGAGGAGAGGAATGAAGAAAATGTATTTTTGCTAAAACATTTGATCAAACTATGCGTGTGGTGAGTTTGGCAGAGAGTCTGCTGTGGTATGTGCCTCGCTCAGTGGGAGCCTTCAGATTAAAGCGCTCTGCTGGTAATTCCAAATTAATTTATACGTAAAACATAAACTCACTGCTGTTCAGTCTGGTGTGACAAAGCTAATTTATTTCCATTACAAAATAAAGCATCTGTCACTTTCTTTTCTTTTTTTGTTATCTGTTACGCAATAGTTGTTTGACAATAAAACGGTTCAGAAATGATTACTCGTACAAACCAATTTTTTTGTGACCTACAGTATCAGTGTAGTGGCCTTATGATTTTTCATTTCAACCTGAAACATTTTTAATACCCTGATATGTTATATTTTGCAATTCAGGCACTCTTAAGTACAAAAGCTACTGGCGTTCGGCTGATAAGTTCTTTATTTTTATGAATTTTTTATTTATTTACGACATAAAATTGCTACCAGATGCAATTTTTAAAAAAATATCTAAACAGAACTGTTTTGAAATGTAAATGATAACAGAACAGATGCTGGTTTGATCTTGGTGACGATACTGCTGACTTAAAGCAGTAGTTCAGATCTTTTAAAGTGGCGTTTGTTGGAAAGGTTGTGGAAGAACTAGCATCTTACCTGTTGTAGATGGAGTTTACTTCTGACTGGATTGACGAGCTAACGGATAGTTCAAGTGGGGCAAAGACCAAAGTGGGTTGCTGCCATCTTAAAATAACCCCAGTGTCAAAACTGTTCGAACAGTTCAGGCAAAGTGATATTTTAGAAATATTTACACTGTTGTTGGTTTCAAGCTGCACAGTTATGTTGGCAGAAATATTAGGATATTCCTGTTAGAAATCCCACAGGCTGCTGCTGATTGTCCCTGGAACTAATTATATACCTGTATGTAAATAATTAGGGATGGGAATCTTTAGGTAACTCACCATTTAATTCAATCACAACTTACAGGGCTGTGATGTGATTACAAAATGATAATTGATGCATTTTTATTATCTTGAAATCTGAATGACTTTTACATAAATAAAACCTGGTTTATATATTTTCATGCCTAATAAAGAGTTTACAATTACAAATGTCAAAAAATCCTAATAATTACAAGCTGCTGGCAAACCGTTAGCATAGATGCTAACTTAACATTGCAAACACCATAGAAAGCTAATGCGATTAGCATTGTGTTTATCTTTAAAAGGTTAATTTTAAAGTCATTACTAAAGAGTCATTTTATAAAAGACATTTATTCTGTAAGGTTCAGCAAAGAAACTAGAGAAAGCTACGGCAGCTCTACTAGGACAAATGACACACAGTGCAGCGACTGCTCTTGTGACTCTATTAAAGCGGCAACACAGATTAATGTAACAAAAGGAATTTTTGACATTGAAAATTGATTCCAAATCTTCCATGTCTGTGATGCGATGCATCTAAAAATAGGTTTTACCTCCCACCCCTACAAATAAGTGTGTATTTACATTTGCAATTTATAATTTATAAACCTTTACATCGCAATCAATTGTCTTTTTTCTCCTCCCTCCCTCTCTCTCACTTTGCTGCACTGACAAGTACACAACCCAGGTGTTGTTTCTCACAGTGTGAGATCACACTGGTGATTTGCAAACGTGTTGACTTGTCCGCTGAAAGCCTCTATTCAGTAGCAGCTGATTGAAAAATGACAAACCCGTATCATAGCTGCAGGCGGCTCTGTCTACGTCCCTTGCTCTGAAAGCGTTCCTGCTCACTCTGTTACAGCGAAGACTGGTGAAATAAAAAGATTCAGAGACAGAGTTAACGTGCTAATGCTAAATTATATTGTGATTTACAGACGTTTTCTGCCACTGGTGGTGAGATTATGTCAGCAGTTTCTTTGCTGTTCCTCTTTCAGACATTATTACCAGAAGTATATCTATTTTACCCTGTTTGTTTTTTTCCCTGAGGTCCACTTTTGTTGCCATGTAATTTGAATACTGCAGAGCCACCAGTGAGCCATAGCTGGTGGTGCGTTCATGTGCATACCTTTTGAAAAGTTTGTCTGATTTACTAAAAAGAGGCACTGCAGCGTTTCTTGGTTTTCTGTCAAATTAGATTTTTTCCTTTCCATAAAGGTAAGGCTTTGCTGTCTAACCAATTAAACATATAAGGCTCTGAGAGACAAGAATTAAGTTTGCACCATTTCTTCTTGTAACATTATTCTTTTAAAAGTTGGCATTAATGTTCTGGTCAACTTCTTTTGGGGTCTGTTGGTGTTGGGTTGGAAAAAAAAAAAAACACCCCCGCCATGACAATAACCCTCATTGTAGGAAACACACTGACTAAAGTGTTTTATGCATTAGTATGCTCAGATGAGGCCAATGCAGATTATTTAAAAGATGGCAAAAAATTGACCATTATCTATTTGGTCAGTCGGTCTACTTTTAGTGGGGGAAAAATAAGTGTGAAGATGCAGCATTATTAGCTTGTGAAAACCTTTTTCCTGTTTATAGTTAAAAACACACCAAACATGAGGTAATATACACATTTGTCTGCTTTAATATGTTTGCAGCTTCCCTTTTGTGGATTTAAATTTAGGTTGTAGACATTAAAACACAGATTATACTCAAAAATCGTGAAAACTACCAACTGTTCCATGATAACAGAGGGTGAACACTTGCCCTCACTTTTCAGATGATGCGCGCTCTTCCCCCTTTTTTATACAATGGCTGTGATGTTGCATCTGTTTCCTCTCGGTTTTAGCTGTAAATCTTTAATCCCAAACATCATTAAGTCGTTTACTGACTGTCACACAGTGACGTGCTCAGAAAAACTTGTACTTTGACTGTTTCACTCAGTAAATGTGGCCGTCCTCAGCTATTATTAGCAGTTTTCTCTGTGTCAGCTAAGCATTAATGTACATTGCAGCAAGTGAACTGTGGAAAATGTGTTTATGTGCAGAAAGTCCTGGAAGATGTTCTCCTTCATGAGCTGGCTGTTTGGAAACTCAACACTCTGCTGGCTTTTCTTTACTTAGAACCTTTGGCCGACGTGTCTGTCTGCATAACACTCACAGATTCGTGTCAGAGGCTATCTCTCACTTGTCCTGCCATTAAAGCCAAAGGAAACATTGCTGCAGCGTAAACAGCTTTCCGACAATACTACATTTATAACCCAGGAATATTTTTATGATGGGTGCACGTATAAGATACAACGTCACTGATAAACACGGGGCAAAGTACACAGATACAAGTGAAACAGTAATCTAGTGTTGCTTAAAACTGCATTTTTTCCCCCTTTTTATCATAAAGGTGACAAATGTCACAGTTATTGTAGTTGTAATGATTGTGCCCACTTGTCATATAACCAACAGATTTTTATTATATATCTGTGTGTGTCTACAGTCGTAAAACGGGCCACTACACTCTTCAGCAGAACCCAAATACACAACAAGAAGACAAATATGAACCTTCCTCGACTACAAATAGTGCAAAATCCAGCAGCGCTGATGCATCAGTGGTCCTCAGTTCAGGTTCTGCTGCTTGCTCCAGATCCCAGCATTCCTCCAGTCCCAGGCACAGCCCCAATGCCAGAACCAGACGCCAGCCCGCGTGCCAGCGCAGCTTTTCCCAGGTAGGCCCTGAAGAATGGGAGGAAAAGTTGTGTTCATTTCTCGTATAACCTTCTTTAAAATGTGTGGTTTTCTCCTAAACAGGCGTAGGACAGTTTCAAGGTGTGCCAAGGTTTTAAAAAGCAGCATTTAAACCACTACAGTTTCTCCTTATGCCATTCCTGTGGTTTAAAATGGTTATAATGAGATGACAGAGACAGTGCTGGGCTTTTTCCAGTCATATGTTTCACAGAGTAGGGCTCCCTCTCTCCCAGCTGTTGCTGTGAGTTGTCAGTCAGCTGTGTACTGAAGCCAAAAGAGGGGAATTCCCTGAACTTCCCCCCCTGTTAAAAAAAAGATTGGCTTTTTGTCTGATTTTTCTGGATGCAAATAACCAGGTCAGTCATAGTTTGTCTACTAGAGGAGCAACACCCATATTTTGAAACAAATATTTGCAACAAGCGACAAGAGTTAGCATGTTCATCAAATAAATAAACTGCCCGCTCCGACCTCACTGCAGAGGCTTATGACCCAGCTAATTAAGTGCTGTAGCTAACATCAACCTGTCAGGTTCTCAGCCAACTTTACAAAAAGCATTTTTTGTTGTTTCTTGTGAAGCAGTTTGTTAAAGCGAAACAATACCTTCAAGAAGGTATTTTGTTTTCTTTTAGCAAATTTCTGAAAGAAATGTTTTTGTTTTTTTTGTGAAGATTTTATCTCAGTGAAACTGCTCAGTGTAGAGGCTTGTCATGACAGGCTGTTCTTGATCTATTTTCCATCTACTTGTTGCATCACATCCTGAACATTTTTTTTTTTTTTTGTAAAAATTTCAAGGAAGGCAAATTGCAGACGAGGACAGAAAACTTGAAACCACGAAGGAATAGTCCGCAAACTCATTGTGTGTCGGAACGTTTTGCAGGACTCCCTGGATGAGCTGGAGATGGACGACTACTGGAAGGAGGTTGAGCATATCACCAGCTCAGGAGGAGGAGGAGCAGGGAGGGCAGAAGGAGAAGCTCAAGAGGAGGAGCAGCAGAAAGTTCCTGAAGGTGGTGGACACTGTATCTATGAGAAGAAGTGGAGTAGACATTTATTTTACCCTTCTGTTATCACATGTTCACATATTTAGTTCTTAGTTTGATACTCAGCAAAAAAAATGCAGTGCTAGAATCTGCTTTTTAGCTAGTTTCAGTGTGTGTGTGTGTGTGTGTGTGTGTGTGTGTGTGTGTGATTATCAGATATGAGTTTTGTTAAAACCCTTCACTCCTCCTATGTGAAGAAAAACAGCAAGGCTAACAATTTGTCAACATTTTTCCATCTTTTTCAGTGTCATATTGTTGCTAAATCAGATCTCAAACACACAAACTATTCGGTTTTGCATCTTATTGCAGCTGTGTCTGATTTTAGGGAAATTTTTTAATGCCATGTGTGTTGAAGCAGAGGAAACAGTGCAAGCTCAGACTTGTGCAAACTGCCATCTTTGCATTGCACATTAAGAATGCAAATCCTGTCCTTTTGTTTAAAGTTACATTTTACCCTAAAGGCTGTTTTTCACTTGATTAAACATCCTCTTCCTGTCTAATTTCTGTGCCCACATCTGTATGGGATCAGCGCTTTCTCTTAAACATACCTGTGGGACAGTTTAAACATCCTGAATCACTATAAACATACTTTAGTATGTTTATAGTGCTTTAGTACTTTAGTACTACTATACTAAAGTATAGTAGTACTTTAGTAGGTTTTTTCTATGATTGATTACATCCTTCTTTCCATTTCATAAAGTGGTGCTACTAGTAAAAATCACTTGTTTCCTTGTCAGTTATGTTCCAGTGTTTATTTCTTTCAGAAGGAGAGCAGGAAGAGGCGTGGCTCGCAGAGGCGGGACTAGCACGGCTGTTTGACGATTCATTGGCTGCTGATGATCAGGACCAGGTATTAATCATTTATCTCCTATGCAGCATTGACGTACAAATACGGATGACCATGTGTGCCACAATAGATTAGTGGAAAAAAGGGATTAGGTGGATGAATAAGTAGGTGGTCGCTCTTCTCGTTGCTTCATGTCTGTCCCTGCTTGATTGACAGGAAGAAGACAGCGCTGTGTTCCTGTCCACGCTCACCAGGACGCAGGCCGCAGCTGTAGAACGCCGCGTGGCATCGCTGCATCAGACGTTGCTACGGCGACGCAACCGCCAACACCTCCCCGATGTTCGGGACATATTCAGACCTCCTGAAAAGGTGAGGAGGTGAACGCAGGGATTAAAGTTCTCTGTCGCCACGACGGCTTTCCATCATTTGTAACGTGGCCAGGATGGGTTTTTGTCATCTGTAAAAATGAAAATAAAAAAAACAAACATGTTTTTTATTTTTTAATCAAATTATACAGGGATTAAACTGACGCTACTTTCAACAAATAAAGCGAACTGGAGCCAATGTTTTAGCCAATCAGAGCAGAGCAGGGCAGGTCCAGGTGCAAGCAGTGTTTCTTCTTTATATTTAGTGAGTTTTCAGACCTCTCTAAAGATTATTTTTCAAAACAGTGACTAGCAACTTTTTCTGGAGCTTTTGGAAACTTTTGAAGACTGACGTTTAAGCATGTATGGTTCTTTCCAACCAGCAGCGGGTGCTGCAGTGGACCCTCCTCCGTCCCACAGCTATGATAGGCGGCTCAGTTCTTCCGCAACATCCCTCCAGCTACAGGCAGAGCAGCAGAGATTCACCCCACGGCATCCAGACCCTAAATGAGTCGCACATGCCGCGTAACCGCCACTCAATTCATGGCTGGATGTAAATGTGAAGTTTTCTTGTCTAAAATAAATCACTAAAATAACTTTGAGTTTCTCTCTTACCGATCCGAAGCCCGGATAAAGGATGAGAATTGGTAATTATAGTTAAGTAATAATATAGATAAGTGTTTGGATGTAACGTTTGGATGTATGTCTTATAACTTGAAAGCCGCTTTGTTAAAGAACACTGTAATGTGTACTTTGACTAAGGGCAGTGACCTACACGCAGAAAGAAATGTGTTGCGCGGGTGGGGCAGTGTCAAATGATAAAGTGTAGAAAAAAATGTTCAGTCAAAAGATATTTTTTTGCTTTAATCCCCGTGAATGTCATGACGTCACAAAACGCAGTGGAGGCGCTCTGCTGCTTTCTGTCAGCCTCTCCCCAACCATCTCATTCATGTCAGAAAGTTTGGTTAAAAATGTGAGTAAAACTGAAAGACACTTACATTCTGATAATAAACTTTAAATTCATTATAGCACCAAAGTCAACATGTGAAAGAGGTTGATTGAATTTGTTGTTCAAAGGCATGAAGTTACTGAAGCTGTTGATCTGAACAGCTCACATGCAAGAACTGGAACTACTGGAGGTTTAAAACTGAAACTTGACAAAATTATTGGTACTTTGACTACAGCATTCATTGTCATTCATCTGTGTAATTAATTGTGATTGAAAAATGTTTATGATTGAAAAGCATCTTATAAACCAATACAGTCCTCTAAAGATATCAGAACGATGGAGTTTTGTAGTATTATTTTTTTATAAAC
>JAOXNZ010000085.1:14533078-14548554 GCA_028566095.1 Kryptolebias brasiliensis
TAGTGAACAGACTGTTGAGACAATCGTTTTCTCCCACCTGCTACTAGCATTTATGTATTTTTAATGAAATGTCATGCAGTGTGCATCTCTAACTGTATTTATTATTTGAGACAAACTGCAAGTGTTGTAATGGGAGAAGCTTACAGGTTTAAATTGTTATTGTGGCATTTGTACATTTCCAATAAAAACAATAAATTAAAGTATTTTATGTCTCAGTTTTCTCAGATACCGTGTCTGATTCTTATGTAATTGCAATGAGGTGTAAAATATACCTTTTATTAAAAAAATAAATACAGCTTTAATGTAGTGGCATGGTAAAGCACTTTAATTGGCTCCACAAAATGGTTTAAATATAATAATTTTCTAATTCCTTTCATTCCCAAAAGATCTCTCCAGATAGTTCCGACTTTTTTGAGAGGAAGTGATTTAGTCACTTGTCTTTTCCTCTGATCTTCAGGCTGTTACTGGCCTACTTTCATTTCTCTGTCCTCCAGATCCTGTGTTAATATGCACTGAAAGCTATAAAACAGAAAGCAAAGTCTCTACATTAAGCACCCTGTGAGCAAATAACAGCATAATGCCATGCACTACTGCATGATGAACAACTGAGTCACTGTTATATGTAAACACATCATGTTACTCCTCAATGTAAACAGTCACAGTGTTAATGATCGTCAACATACGACTGAAATTCAGGCACTTTCTGGTTTAATGGAGCGTGCAGCACAGAGTTTTATAAAAGCAGGTGGAAGCTATAATAAGCCCATCTCAGGTTTCAGAAATGGGACATTCACCTCTTGACTGTGACAGAAAACCAACATAGTGCATTGAGAGTGGTGCACATGAAATGTGCAGAAGAGAATGAGATGGTTTCTCTTAGTTTAAAGTAAACATCCCTTACAGCACAAAATACTGGTACTCACTTTCAATAGAAGAGGCTCATTTTAATATGTGTTTTTGATTGTTCTGCTTTTTAACATAGACACTGTTGTACAAACAGAATGTTATTATATATATATATAAACTAAGCAAAAAAGTAAAGAAATTTGTGTTTGATCGATTATTTCTTTGTTGTAATAATGATTCTTAGCAGTAACGTTGGAAAGCCTATTTATTTCCCCTTAAATGGAGCCACATTTCTTAGGAAAATGCATTTTCAGATTGAGCAGCAGAGCTGAATTTGTGGGCTGCACCCATGAAAAACTTGCCAAATCGTCTCTGTCAAACAGTTTATTCTGCTATTGACTCTTGCTTGTTGTTGTTTATTGGATGGTTGAAATCTGACAAAACAAGACATATTTGCAATTTACCAATTTATTCATTTAGCAAACAGGGGCATCAGTAGCATGTGGAAGAACCATACACAGCCCCACAGCTTGGCTCCTCCTCCTCCTCCTCCTCATGCTGCTCAGTCATCCAGTGTGGTTGTGATGGTTGCTCTGGAACAAACAGCACACTCAAGCTGATCCCACAGGTGTTCATTGTTCAGGACTGCAGGCAGGACATTTCCTCTTCACTCCTACAATCTGGAGGTAGTCTCTAATAAACCCTGCTCCATGGAGGCCAGCGTTGTCATCTTGGAGGGTAGAGTTCTGCCTCAGCCAATGGAAATATGGGATTGCCACTGGTTGCTCACAGGTGCTGATAATAAGGCACAAAACAGGCACCTGATTGTCAACACCTGAGGTACCAGAAGCTCAAGACAAGAGTCAATAGCAGAATAAGTTGTTTGGCATAGAAGATTTGTTTTTCATACGCACAACCCACATACTCATCTCTGCTGATCAATCCACAAATGCATTTTCCCTAATAAATGTGGCTCCATTAAGGGGAAATAAACAGACTTTCCAATAGTATAAAATTTATTGCCAAGAAGCACTGTTACAACAAAGGAATAATCGACCAAACATAAATTTCCTTTCCTTTTGTTGTATGTTTATATATATATATATAGATGTCCATCTTTTTTCCATTGCTTTTTGAATGAATTTCACTCAGCCCTCATACCTGTCAGATTTCATAATGGCGGTATTATTGCATTCAAAGGAAACCCCCTTCATATTTAAACAAAGCTGCCGCCGGTTTGTGCGGCACAATATGAATCCGTCTCTGACGCAGATTGGTCTTTATTGTCTCTCTGAAAGCATAATGAGATCTCTGGGATCACAGTGAATGGTGCCGAGCGAAAACACGAAGCGGGGAAACAGTCCAGCCCCCCCACTCTGAAAACCTCTTTGTGATTTGTTTTAATGAATGTGTTACTAACAAAAGACAGAATTGCCTCATGGGCCTGTGTACACCTGTGAGTCAGCGCTCGTAAAAGATACAAGAAAGCAAACAGTCTGAGGTTGTTCCACAGTTTATACGTTTATCACTAACACACAGACTTTTACGCAATGAAACTGTTCAACTTAATTAAATGATGTATTTCAATTTATTTTATTTAGAGCCTTAATGAAAATGGACTACCCCATTTGGTTTTAATAAAGGTGCAAACTTATTCATTGCAGAACTATAAAACTAACTGACCAACTGCAAATATAATATAAACACAGCTCAGTGGCTTGTGAAAAGTAAAGTAAAAATGGTTATTGTGTAGCCGTTGACCTAAAGTTACTATTTATTAAAATGCAGCAGGCATATCCTACAATAAAGTCATTTTATCTGCATCACTTTTCAAACAATCCTAAATTAGACTATCCTGAAAGAACTGAAGACTCACGCCTTCTAAAATTATGTCATGTTAAGTCAGTAATAGGTATTTATTTAGCTACTAAATATTTTCAGTTGTCAGTTTTGTAAAATAACTTCAGTCGTAAATGACAAAAGCCCTAATCCAGCAATGTCAGTCTTAACAATAATTTGACTCAATGATTCAAATGGTCGCTGTACAACAATGACATGATTAAATTGCAGAACCATATCATTTAACCAAGATAAATCACCAATAACACTGTATAAAACTGGATTTAAAAAAAAAAACTAAGTTTATTTTATCCACACTCTAAAATCCTTTTGTTGCAAATACAATTTTAAGAGATTTATAGACAAGTGTGAAAGATACATGCCACTGAGTTTTATTATCAGCCGCTTCCATCAAAGGAAGGCTTGTGTTCATTTGTTCATCTGTTAGCAAAATATCTCATGAACCGTTAAACATATTTTAATAAAACTTGCGGAAAGTTATCGTTGAATATACATCTCTGACTGATTAACTTTTAGAGAGAGCAAGAATTAGGATGGCTGCCACAGATATTAGATTGCAGCAAACTCAAAAATGCCTTTAACTCAGTAATTTTTATAGATACTGAGCTAAAACTTGGTACGGTAGATGAGTCACCCCAACACATGTTCCAAGTGTTAACAGATCTGTTTATAACATTGTCATTAACTGTCTGTGCGCCCTGTCTGTCTCCTCTGATCTCATGAACCACTTGATGGATTTTTAATGAAAATTTCAGGAAGTAATCATTGAACTAGTTACGGTAAATCAAGATGGCCACCACAGCCAATCGACCTTAGTAAACTCAAAAATGGTTATAACTCAGTCAATTTTACAGATATTGAGCTAAAGTTTGGTGTGGCTGTAGCTGAGACTGATCCTTATTGCATACTTTGAGGACTATCAGATTGCCATGATATTTGTTTAAAACTTTGGCGTGGAAGACAGCTGGCGTAACGCACTCACTGAAGGAAAACTGGTTACACTGCATATATGATTATACATCAGAAAACATTTAAGATTTTGTGAAATCACCAAAGGTGATCAGTTTGATCACAACTACAAAGAAAACTATATATCAGTTTATTGCTGGAAGTTCCTCAAAAGCATTAGAAGCCAGTCACTTTCCTCACCTGAGCTCACCTACACCTGGTACACGCCCTGACAACCACCAACGTACGACACGGAGGAGCAATAATAACCACTTGTCCCAGGATGACGTCACGCCCGCCCTCCCTCTCCCCCCCCTCACGCCCTATAAAAGGCAGGTTGTCGCGATGAAGTCAGTCGGCACAGAGAGCGGGGAGGACGGAGACTGCAGGGTCACCCATGCAGCAGAAAATTTAGCTCTCCAGAAATACCGAAAGGCGACCAAGTTTTTAATCAGAATGCGTCTGTGAGCCGCCGACTGTTCTCTTCAAGGAGGAGTTACTGTAAAAACCTCTGATTTAAAAAAAAAAAAAAAAAGCTTCGCTGTTTTGTTTTATTCCTGGAGAGCTTAATTCACCTCGTTTCCAACAAGATGATCGGGAGAGGAGTCTTCCTTCTGACTGTTTTATCCAACTGCGGTAAGAATAATAATATTAATAATAATAATAAT
This sequence comes from Kryptolebias brasiliensis, assembly GCA_028566095.1. Taxonomy (NCBI): domain Eukaryota; kingdom Metazoa; phylum Chordata; class Actinopteri; order Cyprinodontiformes; family Rivulidae; genus Kryptolebias; species Kryptolebias brasiliensis. Next base: position 14,537,401 of record JAOXNZ010000085.1, read on the forward strand.
TAAAAGTGGTGTAAAAACCTGCATGTAGAGATGTGGCTGCATAGGTTCAGCACCAAGGACAGCGACAAAACACCTCTTTAATTGCTCCGCGTTACGAACACTGCCTTAGTGTGAAATGCACAAATACACATTTAAACACTTACTGACAGGCTGGTGTTTGTGTCTCCTGCAGTTCTGTCATTGCCAGTGACTTCAAGTCAGCTGGAGAATGAGGACGTGGAGGTGAGATTTTCTTCGTGTTTGACATAACTGCTTTAAAGATTGCTGGACACTATTCCATCTCTAACAAAACAAGTCGACACTTTGACAAATAATAGGAGTTTGTGTCACTTGAAAGCCAAGCTGTAATTAGAGATATCTAACCCTTGCATTTTAACTCTGAGCGCCTTCTCCACTGGGGGCTGTAGTTTGACTAAAATCAATAAGTACTAATTAGAGACCAATGGAGAGCCTTGACCTCCAGGATTTGGAGGAGGCAGGATCCATTTTGCAGAGGATGGTTTTTCTAGAACAGGAGGGCAAGAAAAGAAAGAGAGGGCGAGTGAAAGATGAGCTAAATGAGGTAAATAAATGGTCCTGCATGCAGGTATTAGGTCAGGTAAAGCACACAAAGAGCTGAACTGATTCTAATTTCTCATCTGGAGCACTTTAAATAATTAAATCAGTGAATAAATCCAATGAGCAAAGAGTAACAGAAGAATTGCACATTCATAATTAATTGTGAGTGTAGCAGCGTCATAGTTTAATCACAATCAGTCATCTTGACTAATTCATTATTTTCTAGAATTTCCCAGTTACAAAAGCATCTGTTTAGATCATTTCTGGACATCACAGTAAAGGTTTTAAAATTGTCCGCAGGTGATGAAATGTATCGTAGAGGCGCTGGCTGACGTGCTCTCGAGGCCACACCTCATGCCCATCAGTCAGGAGTGTTTGGTCACACTGAAAACAGGTAAACACAAAAATATTCACAAGGTTAATAAAGATGTGAAGTTGTGACGCATTATAGATGCTGCATGGTGTAATGAAATGAAACAAGGGCCACATTAAGAAGCTTGTTTTAAGGTTTGACTTTAAAGATTTCTAAAGATCTCCAAATATGAATACAATATGAGGTCTGAATCTGTTTAAATGCAACATAGACATAATTAGCCTCATTCAAATTTACCAGATCGTCCAATGTTTACATTTATCAGCATGCATAATTTTGGCCATATAATACCACATCCAAAAGTATCACCTGCAGAACCTAAATAATCTTCAGTCAATATGGAAAATGCATTAAACTTTGGAATGAAATACATGAAACCATACCATGTCATAAAATTTAGAACATTTACAGTGATGAGAATGTATCTTCAGAAACATTTTGGAAGAGTTATCCATGAATATTTGTATTCTCGAATACCTTTTTCTGGTGATCTTCGTCTGTTTTCAAAGCTGAAATGTCGTAATGTAAAAATCTGCTCAATTCATTTTTCATTTTTTCCAGTGGCAAGGTCTGAAATTAAATATTGACTCGTGTTTGTTGTGTTCTAGTAAGAAAAAAATATGGATACATGTATTTTATAACATTATCTAAGCAAGATTGTTAAAACTCAATTTTTCAATAAAAAATGATGCCATTTATTTGATTAATTCTCTTTTTTTGTTTGCACACCTTCTAGCACTAATGTGTAATAAATTAATCTTGGAATATAAGCAGCTATACAGAAGTTTTCTCTTCCATTGGTTTCAAGTTTTCATCCATCTTGTAGAATTATTTATTTATGGTTTTGTTCCATAAAGATAACTTTGCAAAATAAGTTTTATTCAGCAAAAAATGTTGAGATTCCTTAAATGTTTTATGCACACTGTGTCTATTAAGGGTGCCAAATCATTTATCATTCTGTTCACAGTTTTTGTCAGCATTTAAAAAAAAAAATACGTAAAAACTGGCAAATTATGCATCGAAACATGCAGCTTGATTGGGAGTAGTGTGTTATGACTGTTGGTAATGTTACCATGTACGAAGGGGAAAAAAATGGCAAAACACTGCAAATAATTTCCCCACAAACAGCAATGTGGTTTTGGTGAAACACGTGAGAAAACCCAGCCCTCTTTGGAGCTCTGCAGCTCAGGCAGACTACACAATAGAAACATCATTCAAACTTTCAATGGGTCATAGAAACCTGGATTTTACACGTCTCAGCTGGCACTTTGGTGTCTTTAACCATTTTTACACAGTTGCAGCTTAAGTTTTATGATTTTTTGACATTTTTTTTCCACAGAATGTTCACCTGACAGTTGAAGATGTCCCTCATTCTAACTTTGGAAGTTGTCTGAACTTTCCAAACTTTTGCAAACAAACTTCTTACATCCACAAGATTTTTTTAGAACATGTACATGTTATACATCAAAACATAGGCAGTTTTGTCTTTTTTCACCCAGTGTGTCTCTCACTGCCACAGGACTTCTTTTCTCAAACCCCCTCAAGGTGCAGGGAGTGCACACACAAGCTTTCAGACACTTCAGTTGTATTTCAGCACAAAATTTTCTCTTCAAAACTAGAAGTGAAGGGTCTTTTTAACTTGTCATTTCTCCTCCATAAAACATTGTAGAAACATAAAAATTCATATATGTGACCATCAGAGTTTTCTGCTGCTCACTGTTTAAGAATCTTTAAGATCCAACTTATAGTTTTTGTGCAGCGACTGTTTATTGAGGCTTACTTTTTGTTTTGTTTCTGTCTGTGTTACGAGGGCTGTCAGGGAATGAGAGATCCTTCAGAATTTCATCAATTTATCTTTTTTAGGTAATATTCTCCAAATCTGTAGGATTCAGTATAAAGTGCAATATTGACATGAAGACTCATTGTTTCTGCAGTATGTGCAAGGCTTTATTTGCACCACATTCATCATGATTAGGATTAATCTCCATCATCACTGCCAAGCTCCAGTAGAGATTAAAAGTAACACTGCATTTCTAAAAAGCTGCACAAACTGCTGTTTTATCATCAGAGCACAATGCCCTCATCGTGGGTTTAATGGATTGGTGCAGTCACAGTCGGATAAAAACCTGCTGCAGAGCATTTTATACATCAGGGTCTCCAGCACTCAGTGAGGACGATTCAGTTACACAGCCATTGTTTTACCTTCATGCTGTCCTTGCCGTTGAAAAAAATCAATCAGAGCAGTACTCTTTGAGAGTTTGGAGCAGGCACTGTGAGAGCAGGAGGGAAACAGTACACCACCAGATGGATGGAAAGACAAGAGGAGAAGTAAAGAGGAAGAGACAAATCTCAGAGTTATACAAGAGCACAGCACAGTCTCTACTTACTGCTGCTTCCAACAGTATGCAGTGCTGTTTGTGGGTCAGCAGAGCTGCTGCTGTAATTCACTGGGGGGGTCTCTCTGAGCCAAATGATTAATTGTGTTCTTGCTTTGAAAGCAGTAAATTCACAGGCAATTAACTCAGATGAGAAGTGAATTGCTGAGTCCTTTAAAAAAAGTCAAGAAGAAAGGTATACACCTGTGTTTTACCCCCAGCAGAGTTGCCTTTTTGCCTTTCATTTGTTTTTTGGTTTTTTTATTGCTCGCCGCCAAAAATGCAAAAGGTGCACAGGAATGTTTTTGCCTGTGTCTCTGGACCTTCCTTTCTCTTCTGTCATCACTATCACCTAAACCATGGGGATCGAGGAAAGAGAGAGTCTATTGGATTGACCAAATGTGTTATTAGCGTGCAGAAAATGAATTCATGGTACTTGATCTATAATGGTCTATTATTTATTGCAGCTCAAGAAGTCCTTTTCCATGTTGATATTGATCTCACTGATATTGTGATGACAATAAATTTGTAATATATTGTGCAGCCCAAATTCCAGGGCTTTAATTATTATTTTTTTCTTGTTTCTGTGTGAGTTACTATAAGACTCGCATCATAACTCGTGTTTTTCTGTGCAGATGACAGGCTCCTTACCATCCTTCGTCATCACAACTTCTTGAAGGAGCTACAGGAGATTGCTGTTCAAGGTGAGTCACTGATTACTCAGAGCGGATGTTTGTTTGTGTGCTGACTGTGCACGTTTATGCATGCATGCAAAAGAAAACAAAAAAACTGATGGATTAGATAGAAAGCCTATGGATTTTTTTTTTAAGGTGGTCACGATAAGGCTGTTCTGCAGAGATACGCTGATACACTGACCCCCACGACAAAAACTCTTCAAACTACGGATCAAATCGCTGGTGAGTCTTGTCATTAACTTGGATTCATAAGATTTTGCAAACAGGAATCATTTGTTTTCAAATAGTAAAAAAAGGTACGTTACAGCTTCAGCAAGGTAGTGCTGATGAACAGTGGGGGAAAAAAATGCTGAAGGGAATTTCAAGTCTGCTGATGTGTTTTGTGGACAGAATGAGGACATGCATGAGGTCCTCCCACACCTAGCTTTGTTAGTCACTGCAAGACTCCCGGTAAAACACAAAATAGGAGACAGGCAATGCATCAGTTTTTAAGAAACACACCCAAAATTGTGGATTTTATCATGGCTGATAAGCTGAACCACTCCACCAGTCAAATTCAGATCAATTCTACTACAATAAACCTTACTTCCTTTGTATAAGGAATGTCTCTCTACATGACAGGAAAATCAATTTCCTGAAGTGAATTCAATTCCAGCCTTTCTCCATTTTCAGATCGATCCATGTTGGATGCTTTGGGAGGCCCTGGCGAAAGATCCATCCTATCCCAGAGGAAGAGGGAGGGACATGAAAGAGAAGAGGAAGATGAGAGCAGGGAGTCGCAGGAGGAAAGTGGAGCTGAAAAGGTGGAAGTGAAGAGGAGAAAAGAAGAAGCTGGAAATGGCAAGGAAGGGGGATACGATGAGAAGCGAGCAAACTTGGAGGAGAATTCAAAAGAGGAAAACGAGGCAAAGGATAAGAGAGGCGAGCTAATTATTCTGTCTTTGGTTTAAATCTGTTAGATATTCAAATTCCAGCAAGGGAGGATGACAGGAGACATGCATCCTCAGTTTCAGGCTTGACATTTTAAGCATCCACTCAAATTCGATTTATTTTCAGTCTAGAAATAAAGGACATCTTGTCAAACTAAAAACAACAACACTGACTGAAGGTGGATAGTCTAATCTTGGGCAGGGAGAGTGCATGAAAAACTGCCTTGTAAATGAAAGCCCCTGCCATGACACATGATCGATGGAAGTACTTCCATCTACATGATGAATTTCATTTCTGCCACTGGAAGACTGGAGCCAATATAACTGGCATACTGACAGAGCATCAACAGAGTTGATTAAATACCTTCATATCCTAAAATTCAAATGAGCTAAGCTGCATGGTTAAGGCTGGAAATCATTCTTATATCAAAACTCTTTTCAATAGCTTACGTCTGCAGAAGTTTCCCAGCAAAATGAAATGAGCTTTAAAAGCAGCCTTAGCCAAGTCACCTGATTATTTCACTTATGCTGATAATCCATATAAAGCTCTACTGGAGACTATCCTGCCAGCTGGCATGAAATAGTTCATTACAGGAAGTGGAGTTTTGCTCACATTTAATTTTTTTATATATATTTCCAGGTGATGGGTCTGATGAAAAGAGCACTCCTTCCAGAAACAAATCAACAAAGGGAACATTTGAGGTGGAAGATGAAGAGGAAAGTGGCAAAAGGTCTGGGCTGCTTTCACAAAGACACAATAGCAAAGAGGAGGAAAAGGAAGAAGATAAAATGAAAAGAGGGAGCAAGGAAAACATCAAACGCTGGACCAAGAGGGCCAAGTCTTTGCAGCTGAAGAAGAAAACAGCCAAAAAAGAGGAGCAACAGTTCAGCAGCCAGCAGGAAGTGCCTCATCATTCAAAGGAGGCCCCAGACGAAGACGAGGAGGAGGAGGAGAAGAAGAAAAGAGATGCTAAGAGGAGTCCAGAGGAGAAGGAGCTGCAGATGATTGCTCGTGGGGCACCAGAGAGCAAAAGTGGGCTGGAGGATGAAGGAAGCGGCATTAGGAAAGAGGTGCGCCTTTGAATCTGTTTTCACAGTTAGCACATTTTTTATTTTGCAAGCAGCAGATCTTTTCACCTTCCTGGTGTCCAATGTGTTTGAAGGTCCTTTTTTCCCATCTGTATGAAGCACATTAAGACCATTCATGTTTACTGTATACAGTCAGCGTGGGTGGGCTATTTTGGAACGTTTGAAGATAGATGTTAAGCTAGTATTTTAGACAAAATCATGCTAGCCATCTCCTCATTTAAGCTATGCTTTGTTTTGTATAAAGGAACCAAAGTCATCATTTCTATTATCATCATCATCATGCTGCGTTCCATTCACCTCGAAAGTTGAAATCTCGAAATGAGGTCCCACCCAACTTAACCGTGTTCCAGTTGCAAATCAGTAAAAACCAGTGTTCTCAGTACCCAGGCTAACTAGCATTAGAGATACATACCAATATCACTGTATTTCTCTGTATTTTTTGTATTTGAACACTCAGTGACAGTTCTAGCCTGAATGGTGCCCCTGGGTGAGCCACTGCATGGTCAGCCATGTGGCACAAATAAAACTCCATAACATCTCCATAGCAAAGGCAAGAATTTTGATGTGTAAAAATGAATAAATGACTGAAATTATAAACAATAACCTTTATAAAACAAACTCAGTATAAAACACTACTATTTGTTTTCTTATTTTATTTTTTGTGATGACAGGCGAGCCTCTGCCTCTTTATCGCCTGCCTCCCTCTTCAGCTTAACCTTCTTCTACAACCTGTGTGCCACTTAAACACTTACAGCAAGAAGGGGCGCTGCACAACACAGGGAGCGCACACACTCCAAATTAACTGGAAATGCAAAAAAGCAGTAGTAAAGTCATTCAGGGTGCAACAGATAACTTGAGCTATATCGCCGATCTCAAAAACCGCAGCTGCAAACACTACAGCAACACTAGGAAACACTCAGAGAGAGTGTACAGCACATGTGTGACTGATTAAATAAGATACAAACTATTAAAAATGGAAATAAATAGTGAATTACTGTATTTATCACTACTCTTTGTGTGTGAGGCAGTCATATTGGATTTTGAAGTTAGGATTAGTCAGAAATCTGACTTTCCAAGTCAGACTTCAGGGGTTGTTTCAGCTGATTTTTCTGATTTAGAACTCAAAAATTCTACCAAGTACAAATGGATCACGCCAAATCTTCCTGTAAGAAACTAGTTTTGACATCATCATCAAAAATGGCTCTAAGCATCTACAGAACAAGGCTAACTCCTTATTTTATTGCTTTTGACCTCAAGGCCAAACTATATATCATATAGGAAGAGGAAAGCATTTTTTATGGCTAGACTTGTGAGATGCAGTTATTATTGGCAGCAAGCTCAGAGAATGTAGTTTGCACTGCAATAGCCTTCGTGGCTGCAAAAGGTTGCACAGTTTTCACTTTGTTACAAAGTTGGTTTTAAAAGGAACTTTATGAAGTTGTGTCTTGCAAAGAAAGGTAGAGAAACGGCACGAACAGAACATGATATTGTTGGCATTTTATCCTCACGCCCGTCTTCTTATTCTAACCTGCAGGAGCCTGAGATTGAAAGTCTGGCAGCTATCGAGTCAGAGCTTGAAAATGTGGCCCAGAAACTCCACGATCTGCGTCGAGGCTGAAGGATACCAGCACAAGTTTGACACAGCAACCTGTCTCCTTGTTCTTCTCCGCTTCACCAGATGCCTGGTTTTCACTGATAGATAGTGTGAATGTGTGACACGGTTTTATCATTTGCTATTTTTCTTCTAGGATGCCACAAAGCTGCAGCTTATATATTTATTTATTTTTTAGACATTCTTCATTTTCTCACATGAAAGTAGCATCCTGTAGATTGAAGCTAGCATACTAACACCATACAAGTGCACAGGTTTGGTGCAGAACTTAGATTCCTACAGAAATACCCATGTTCTCTGACAGTTTTACATTCATTCCTTCTTTATGCACATGTATCTTGATTATTTAACACTGAGCATTGATTCATATGAAAGGTTGGAGGCTAATCCAGGTAGCACCATCAGGGTGGAGTTCTACAGTAAAGGCTTGTATAAAGCTCTTTCTGGAATGCTCTTTTACTTACTAAGTTAAAGAATAAAAGAAAACATAGATGCTTATCCTGTTGCAGTGGACACAGGGGACTCTAATCAAGCCAAGGCAATAAGTTTAGATTTTTAGCAGTTAAATGACTGAGTTGTAATCTAACATTGTGATGAGTTTGTGTAAGAAAATAAACAAATTGATTCTGGAAGTGTCTGTTTTTGTAAATCCATTTAATACCTCAAATTAGACTAATACTTCAGCACATGCAGAATTTGAAGACATGTTTTATTCTTGTTAATTCCTTATAGGTTCACAATTTACTCACACAGTTCAGAGTGAAACGAGTGTCTAACTGCAAAAACCCATTTGTGAGTGTAGATAAAGTTTGCACTTGCTTGTTTGTGGGCGAGGAAGCTGACAGGATGAATCATCAGGATGACACATTGGCTGTTGACATAATCTACTCAGTTCCAGCACATATTTCAACCCTTAGATTTGGCATCAAAATTCTCTGTTGGTCATTATTTAAAAAAAGAAAAAAAATGTCCTGCATTGATTCTAATCACAATTGCCAATTCTCAGTATATTCTCATGACAGTGTTTTCTCTTCTTGGGTAAGAGAGTCCAATAGCGCAGCTTCATTGGGCAGCTTAGATAATGCATCTGTGGATATATCTGAAAACTGGTTAGAGAATGAAGCCTGCAGCTCTTCTCTTTTTGTTGCCAGGCAGCAACAAATACAGATACGATGAGTTTTAAGAAGCCTGGACAGCAAAATAATAATAGTAATAATAATAATAATTAACTGTGTGCAAAACCACTTTAAAAATAGCATCAAGGTAGTTTTGTGTTGCACATTATTTCCATCCATCCATCAATTTTCTTCCACTTGTGTGAGATAGGGAGGCAGACAGACATCTCTCTACCCAGCAACATTCAGAGGACTCCTTTCGATGCAGAGCTGCAGCGGCTCTACTCTGAGCTCCTCACCTTGTTTCTAAGGCTGAGCCCAGCCACCCTATGGAGGAAGCTGGTTTCAGTCGCTTGTATTCAGGGTTCTCATTCTTTTTGTCATGATCTGCATGTTGCAGTGAAGGAGTAGCAAGTCTGAAGCTTCGTCTTTTGGCTGATCTCCTTCCTCACCACGACAAACCAGAGTGACACCCTTATTACTGCAGACAAAGCTTCACTCTCATCTTTCTTTCCATCACACGTCAACAAGACTACCAGACACCCCACATTAAATCTGAACCCCAACTTGAACACAGCATTACATCAGTTACTGGCTGAAATGAAGATAAACAATCCACCATTTGGGTTATTATGAATATTGCTGAAGATGTGAAAGAATTAAAGAGTTTATTCAGCTATGGTAAATACTCCACATTTACATAGCACCTTTTTGACTTCATACAGCGTCTGCAAAGGGCTTCACAATGTGTTTCTCATTTACTCATTCAAACACGCGCACACACTCCTCCCACATACAGTCCTTTTTTCTATTTTCTATTTACACTGTATTCATATACAGCTCTTTTATATTTTCACTCATACACAAAAAGCATATAGGAGGTAGTAAGGGGTGTACCGTATCTTGCCCAAGGATACTTCAGCACATTACAGACAAATTTCCTACCACTAGGCAAAAACTGTTTTACATAATCAAGTTAAAGTAACACTCATTTTACAATAAACAACAACAAGCCAAAGCTTATTTACCCTACACCAATTCAAAAAATCTACAAGACAGAAAAGATCAAACACAGTTTTGATAGTCCAAGACCTTACAAACTGCAAAAAATATTCAATTTATATTATAACTTCTAATTAACAATGTTTTAGACCAAATTCTCATTCATGAGCTCTTAACTAATTTCTTAGATGTTCCATAATTGAATCCCAGAACTGAAACACATCTGTATTTTACACTGGTTCTCCTTGGTCATCTGTGAAATACAAACCACCCTCACAAATTATGTTGGTCTCCTCTTAATTTTGAATTTTTTGGTGTAGATGTAAAAAAAAAGGTTGAGCATAAAAATGTAAAAATGTTTGTGCTGATGAAATGGAAAGGGCACAAGAGGGCGACATTTGGCCGTTTCAGTCCACCTCTCAAAGGTAAACGCTGTTGACGAAGGAGGCGTTTAAGGACATCGTCCTGTTAAGACCTTCTGTTCTTTGCAGCCAAGACCCAGTTCTTTGTTCCATAGGTTGGGGGTTGTTTTTGACAAAGTCATTTGAGGACATCATCCTGTCAGAACTTTTCGTTCCAAGCAGCAAAGATTCAGTTCTTCCACTGCTGTGTTTTCATATTGCTGTAAAACAAAAACACATGCTGCACCTACTTTAATAGCACCGCTACAGTACGTTTTGGTAAAAAGCCAGTAGTTGTGTGGATTTTCTCAGTTGTTTTTCTGTACAAGATTATGTTACGTGAGTGCACAGACAATCCGCATAAAAATCACCAAATTAAGCAGTACATTACTCTTACTGTACATTGTACAGTAAGTACAATGTACTAAAACATTGTCCTGTTTTAGTAATAAAACTGTTATTCACAATCACATAAAAGATGAATAATGAGGCAGGTTTATTATCATTACTTTTATTATCACCTGCCACCAAAGGTGAAAGGGCGATATGTTGTTGCCTAAGTCTATGAGTGCACGTGTGTGTGTGCGTGTGTATGTGTGTCGGGCTGTTAGCAAAATATCACATGATAGTGGATGGATTTTGATGAAACTCTTAAACTAATCACTGGATGTACATCTGCAACTGATGAACCTATGGAGTCAACCAAGTTCAAGATAGCTGCCACAGTTAACTAATTTTAGAAAAACACATAAAAGGCCATAATTCAGCCAGTTGAACAGATACAGAGCTCAAATCTGATGTGGTCATAGCTGGGAGTCATTCCCAATACAAATGTCAAGTACAACACAATGTGCAACATCTTTGCTTAAAACCTTGGTATTAACTGTTACAGTCAACACTGTCTGTAAGCAAAATATTTTATGAACCACTGGATGGAAGGAAGTAATTATTGAACATACATCTACAACTGATTAACATTTGGAGGCAACCCAATTTAAGAAGGTT
>JAOXNZ010000085.1:14555823-14566222 GCA_028566095.1 Kryptolebias brasiliensis
ATGAATTATGTAGATATTAAAAAGTTGTTAGACTGAGCAAAAACTAAAGAAAAAGAATTATTCTTAAGTGGTGTGAATGAATCAATAAAGGATTTACAATTAAATGTTGGTCATGTTTTACATGAGTGCAAAAGAAGATGCTCTTATTCATTTTTAAATTTCACATAAAAAGTTGCAAACTCAAACCTCGACTGGGGTCTTTCTGTGTTCTTCCTCTTTTGTGTGTTACTTTTTACTCTGTCAACTTTAAATATGAGTGTAAATGTTTGTCAGTGTCTTTGTCCAAATGCACGGTTGGGAAATAAACGTAGAGGCTGAGGAAGGTCATTGCCTCAGTTTTACTAATCATACAGATAAGGAAATAAAAAAACAGACTTAATTCTGTTACAAAACAACTAGAACATTATTTAAGTTCAGAGACGTTAAAAAGTTGATCAAATTCTCACTTCTAGGACTTCTAAACGAAATCACAAACTTCTCCTTTCAAAGACAAAATTAAAAAAAAGACATTAACTTTAACGTCTTTTCAACCAAAGCAGATCACACTCTGGATGAAGAACAATGGTGTCTTTTTAGAGACCAGCTGTGAGACAAGAGCTTAGGAACCATCAAAATGCAAAAGCTTGAGGAAACATATTTGTTTGTAGTTTAACTGTTGGAATAACATTATTGCCACATAGATGTCTGATAAGATTTTGGTGACACAACAGTTGATACTAATGATGTTACTGAGTAATACAGGCAGAATTTGGAATTTGTAGATGGTTCCTAAATGCTTGTTTCACCTCATTTGTGATGATTTTTGTTTTCTTTTAGAAGTCTTCTCTCAGCTCTGTCACAAAAAAGAAAACTTGATCAAACACCTGTTGTAAAAAGACTCATTGTAAATCCGCGCAAACGGTTTAAACTGAGGGGATGGATCGGTCTCTCTCTTTTTTTTTTGTTTCCACACCTGGCATTAGCTGGGCTCCAAAGACAGCTGTTGTCACAATGGGACTTTGACCAGGATTTATCAGGTATAGCAAATGGATGGATGAATGGACGTATGGTTGGATTAACAGGGTTAAAATGTGTGGTGCTTTTATTTTCGACTAACACTGGCATCAGACTCAGCTGAACCCTTGACTGTGATAATAATATGCTCTGTTTCCCCCCCACTTGAGTTTCAGTGATCCTCTGCTCTTCCAGTTTGCCTTGGGTCACTGTGACATCTGACATCATAGGACTTGTTAAGTACTTGTTGGTCAAAGCCTGCCTTGTGTCCAGGTCCAGAATTACACTGGTTACTGCCTGACAGATATAGCCTCATCACATCAGGGCTCCTTTCATAGTTCCTGTGTGACATCACGAGGCCACAGCAGCGTGTCAGCTGAGAGTTTCCAACTCTGGGATCAGTGGAGAAGACAGCCTGTGTGTCTGAGTGGGCTACATTTTTGCATGTCCACGTCAGGTTCTGCTAGCAACACTTCCCTCATTTAGTCTCGCCTTCAGGCCCAGAGTGGGGAAACTTCTCCTGGTGTCCTCCAGCGTCTCGTATGTGTGTGAGTGTGTGTGTGTGCTCCATCACACCACCGATAATGATGTCACGCTCGATGCTGACGTCACAGAGCAGGTCTCTGTGTCTTGTGCCACATCTTGTCACTGTTTCCTCGATTCCCACACACTGACGGGATTCAGTGAAGCTTCAGTCATACCTTCCCAACACTTTCAAAGCTAAACAGGAAAAACAAACCTGTCAAACTAAAAGTGGCTCCAACCATTCTGTTATGAGGTTCCATATTTGTTCCACTATGGGTCAAAGTCAAATTTCTTGATTTCTGGCTTAATATGTCAGTAATAAAAACAAAAAAAAAACATACCTAAGATCAAATGTCTTTAATTTGCTTTGTGTAATATACATTTCATGACATTTCACAGGTTTGTTAGGTTTAGTGAATCTTTGTGTTCTCGGATACTTTGTTGTGTACGTTCAGTCAAAGGTGCCCATTATTCTTCTGTTTCTGTCACAATTTTTGATTCACATTCACATCTTCTCTTTAAAAAAAAAAAAAAAACCTGTACATCAAAACATGCATCTCAATCAGGAATAAATTATGACTTTTGGTAGCAGTACATCATACAACAAATAGAATTCTCAAAAAAACTGCAAAAATAAATTTCCACATACTGTAGACAACAATGGGATTTTGTTTTAAAAAATATTATTTTCACAGTCTTTACGGTTCTTATACACTATACACATCATAATGTAGGCATGGTTGTCTTCTTTCACCCAGTGTGTTTCTCACAGCTACAGGACTTCAGTGCAGAGTTCACACATCCAAACTCTTATTGATTTCCATTGTATCTTGTGGTGTTCCAGACAAGTTTTGTTTTGAGACAAGTTTTGTTTTGATGGTTCTCCTGTGTGGTGGAGGTTGTTGTGAGGGTTGCTAAGTTGAATATAAAGAAATATAACAAATCACCACTGAGGGCGCTCTTGCTGTGTATTAGGGATGGGTAGGCCCTACTCGCCTCTGTTCGGAAGATGAAGAAGTACGGGTGAGAGGAAAAATGTGGTACTTCCAGTTATCTGCTTGAATATTGTTTTATTTGACCGAGTGTATCATACACAACATATCTGAGCTCCGAATTTTCTTGTCAAAGCTGGAAGTGAAGGGTCTTTTATACCTGTCATATTTCCTACGTAAAACACTGTAGACATGTAAACACTGTGACAAACAGACACTTCTGCCACCTACAGTTTAGGAATATGATTTTTTTCAATACAACTTACAGTTTTTGCACAGTGACTTTTTAAGTGCGGCTTACTTTTGTATTATTAAACTGCTGTCAGGGAGTGACAGAAACAGGTGTGCAGTTACCATGGTAACCCTAATGAACCACTGGCATCTGCTTTAGCATTTCTTTTGCTCTTGGTTCTCTTTACTCTTCTTATATAGTTTAGAAATCAAATTGTCTGCACTTTTTCAGCTTATACTATTACAAAAGTAATAACATAATTTCCTTGAAAAGGAAAGCTGATGCACGTTGGAATTTTGGGCAGTAGCTGGACTGGCAGCCTTCAAAATTTCTTCAAAAATGTTCTTGTAGACTAATGCTGTCTGATACAACGTCTTCCGCTCAAACGAGTTAAAATCTATCATTGCTGACTCAGTTGTGGCGCCTTTAAAAAAAACACACAGTTCATGTAAATGTTCCTGTATTTATATATAACTTAGACGTTCAGACCTGGTGTGTTTTTCCCAAACTGGCTCCACGTTTGAAGCTTTGGTTGTGTTACCTACATTCAGCCCAATTAAACTGAATTCCATTAGCGGTAGCTGGCAGGCTATTGGAAGAATGTTCCATGGCTTTAACTTCAAACAAACCATCCATACACCACTGTGCAAACTGAACATGAAACCAGGATCTCAAAATGACTTTCCTGCCTGCATATTTTTTGCCTCTTTGAACTCTTTTTTTTTTATGTAATTTCCACTCTTCAGAGTGGAATAGCTGAAAACAACATGACTGCAAACAGGAGAGAACTATTATTTTTGCATTTCGCTTGTCATATTTTAAAAACCTTAATTATCTTTACTAGAATATTATTCCTGAAAAAAAAATATAGACAAAAAAACAAAACAATTCTTGAAGGTTTGATCAAACCTTAAAAATAATGTTATGCACAATCTTACTCTAAGTATGTGTTGTGAATGACTGTCAGCTACTACAACATCTAATTTTAGCTCAATGTCTGTAAAACTGACTAAATTATAGCCATTCTTGTGTACTTTCAGGTCAGTTGGCTGTGATGGCCATCTTAAATTGTGTTGACTCCTAAAGGTAATCAGTTGTAGGGGTACATCCGATGATTACGATCTGAGAGTTTCATTAAAACTCTTTCAGTGGTAACACGACAAACAGGATAGACTCCAAAACTTAATGCCAAAGTTTTTAATAAATATCTCATGCAATGAGTAGCACTGACAAAGCATTATTTGGGGATGACCCTCAGCTACTATCACACCAAATCTTAGCTTGAAACCTGTAAAATTGACTGCATTTTAGCCATTTTTGTGTTTCTAAAGTCAGTTGATTCCTGGTATCTACAGATTAGGAGAACAGATCTGCCAGTACAGTAGAATGAGGTCTTATTCCAGCCTTTTCTGCAGTGTTGGTGTTCGATCAGCACCGCAAAACACTCCAAAAACAAAGAGAAACAAATGGTGAGATGGAGAACTGCTGCTTTCTTTTTTTTTATCTTTTTAAGCCAGTCCACAAAAACATGTGTGGGGAAAAGTTTTAAATGGTTTTTGGATGATGATCTGTAGACATTTTAACAATGAACGAGGCCCGATCCAGTTAGTGACAGATGAAAGAGTTGGAATCTGATGGAAACTGTCTGAGGTTGAAGAGACGAACCCTGGAAACTAATATTGGATTTGGAGCCCGAGATGATCTGTGGAGATTTAACAATGGGGTTGGGGGGCAGATGAACTATCAAGATGGAAAGAGTGTCTATTTAAAGCCCAGAGTGGTGGAAACTTTTAGCCTGGAAACATCCACAGCCTGAACAAAATACTTAGGTTTAAGATTACTCAGGCTAACGGGCTGAGGAATTTTGACACCAGATGAGCATTGTTGATGGAGGGATTGTATTTTTTATTTATTTTTTTGGTCAGATTTTCTCATTAATCTTTTACTTAAGAGAAAGGCTTTGAATGAAGCATTTTTGACTGGTTGTAAAAGAAACTCACAGATGGAAAATAGCTATGAACTGATAGCCAGAGAACATCTGTGCAGATGCAACAAAGTGGGGGGACTGAAATGTCAAAAACAGAACTGTACGATGGAAACTGCCTAAATATATCCCCAACATCTAAAAATTGTTTAGACTAGAGACGCTGACGAGAATTTGAGAGCATAACTCTTTCAACAAACAAGAGAAGCTCATCTCAGCTGTAGATCTACTGCCACACACGCCGTTACAGAGATCAGGTGGTCTTTACGTGTGGGTCCACGGCAGCCTCTGTTCTGGTTCTGTGACCTCTCAGCTGGAGTGTTTCTAATCTTGGATTTAACACCTGAACGGCTGGGTTTGTGTACTTCATGTTAGGACCTCACACTGAACATCATGGTTGAATGAAACAGATATTTAGGAACGTTTTGTGGGGAAACATCTAATTGATCAAATTCTAAACAAAACCTGCCCTTCGGGTCAAATGGACCTAAAGTTACAAGGGCTTCTCTTCCTCTCTTCAGTTACGAGGGCTTCAGGAGGGTTAAGCCTACAGAGGATCTGCGCTTTATGGAGGATGTCATCTAAATATAGTAGGAGCTGGGCCACACACTGCACCAGCTCACAATAGTCAACTGCGGCTATTGTATATAAAAAAAAAAAGGAATCTATGCAAATCCTATTAAAACAGTCAAATTCTATTAATTTCATTTTGTCTAATAAAACACAAAACTATCCAAAAAAGCTGCAAACACAAACAAAATGGGGGATAAAAAAATAGTCAAAATGAGCACAATGAGACTAAACAAAAGCAACAACATTAAAGGCCTAGATTATTGATTGGCTTGGCTCCAAAAGTTAATCAGTTAATCAATTTCTGATAGTTTCAGTAAAGCCTGTCCACTGTTTCACAACAAACAAACAAACACACACACACATAAACACACACAGTCACAAGCATATTGCCCCTTTCACCTTTGATGGCAATAAAAACACAAAACAATCAAAAGAATATGGAAAAACACAAAGAAAAAAGTGGGGCATTCATTCAAACGGACCCATATACAAAAAATAAATAATAGATAAATATAATAAAAAAAGAAGCAAATCACCAAAATAAGATGCTAAATGAACAATTTGACATCAAATAGTAACAGTAATTGTGGTGGGCCCTTTAAGTGGCCCCCATGCTTCATTGTCAGGCTACTATAGGACCAGTTTGTATTTCTGTGCTGATTATTTTTCATTTCAAAGCAGCTGTTTTATAAAAAGCAAATTATCTGATTTTGTTTTCAGCCCTCAGAGGTTTACTCATCCTGAGGTCTGGTGTGTTCCAGTTTTTTGCCAGTTTGAACTGAATGTAAACAGACATCCTGCAGCCCTCTGAGGCCTCCGCCTCCCTGCAGGGTTGGCAGTCCCCCCCACCCCCCACCCCCCTTTCCCATCAGCTTGGCACACGACTGCATACCTCAGCTAATTAGCTTCCTGTAAAAGCGTTGAATAAAAACATCGGCTTTAATCACACGCTGCTGCTTTGTCTAATTCGCTGCCAAGCTAAATGTTACTTCAGTCAGAGAGGAAAAAAAAACAAAAAACTACATACTTTGCTGTGAGGGTTTCTGTTTCCCCACACAGGTGTTTCACTCCGTGATGTGCCGCAATCCGGGTCAAGATGTTACCTTAACATTCCTCAGCTTCAAATAAACTCAATGTGCTTTTCTGTCGGTTGACTTTTCAAAGACTTTCTTTTAAATTGAACTAATTTCCCCTCACGCTGAGTGTGTGTGTGTGTGTGTGTGTGTGTGGGTGTGCATGTGTGTGTGTGTTTACTGTACGGTTTTACTGGATGATTATTTACTGGCTGTCTGTTTGGGGGGTAGAGCCGTGGCCTCGTGCAGATTTAAATGGTTGCTTTTGCTGTTTGTTCCCAAAAGTGTTCCTGCAGCACATTTATCGCTCTTTAATTAGTTATGATCTGTTTACCAGCTCACACAAATAGGCCCGTCTCATAAAAGTATGTTTATTTCATTTTTTTTAAAAATCCAAAAATTAGGCCACTTTTAATAAGTATGTTTTTGCACCTGTTTGAGCCGACTGTTATTTCTTACAGTCAATCCAGTTGTTACATTTCCACAGTAATTTATAAATGCATGTATGTTATGATCTTTATAAGACAACACAAAGACCACATTTTGATATTTAAGAAGCCTGGACCATCAAGTTTAGCAAATTTAGGTGAAAAAGGATTTCTGTGATTAATTAATTATGCTTGTCCTTTGTTTGTATCACGTCATGTAATCTTCGTCCCTTCGTTACTGCTTTTGTTAAGGTATGCAGTAATGTAATTGCACATGCATGTGTGTTTGTCTGTCTGTCTGTTAGCAAAATATCTCATGAACCACCAAACAGATTTTATCGAAACTCTCAGAAAGTAATGACTGGATGTACATCTTTAACTGAATAACTTTTGGAGCTAACCAAATTCAAGATGACACCCACAACTAATTGTCTTTAGCCAACACAAAAACGCTACAACTCAGTTACAGTTACTGAGCTAAAATTTGGTGTGGTAATAGCTGAGAGTTATCCCTAACACATACTACAAGCACTAACAGATTGCACAAGATCTTAGTTTAAAACTTTGGTATTCACTGTCAACCGATAGACTTGCGACCTGTCCAGGGTGTCCCCCGCCTCTCGCACAGTGACTGCTGGAGACAGGCACCGGCTCCCCGCGACCCGGAATGGAAAAAGCGGGTAAAGAAAATGGATGGATGGGTTAACTGTCAACTCTGTCTGCTTGTTAAAAAATATCTCATGAATCACTGGGCAAAGTTTTAATGAAACTAACAGAAAGTCATCACTGAATGTACATCTACAACTGATGACTCTTTAGAAGCAACCTGGTTCAAGATGGCTCCCACAACCTTGGTGTGGTAGTAGCTGAGAATCATCTCCTTCACATACTCTGAGTGCTAACAAATGTCATGAGATCTTTGTTTCGAACTTTGGCTCGCAAGTTGTTTGACTATTTATTAGCAAAGCAATCGCTTCAAAGTTAAAGTTCTTCTGGGTACCTAAAAAGATGATTTGTTTTAAAAAAAAAATTAGGTTTCTCAAGAAGTTGGATGTATGTTCATGTATGAGGCAACAAAGCCGGTATACAGTAAGCTACTCAAGGGATTTCCTTTTTAAAGCTTCAGACAGTAAAGGCTCTCAGATCATGAGGCGGATTTTCAAAATGTTCAGAAGTGATACAGCAGAGGACAAATTAAATAACATGAGTCAGGCTCCAAAATGCCTGCTTCTACATTCCTTATAGGGTAACATATATTTTTGTTAGACCCTCCCTGCCTGATCAGCAGCCATGTCTGTCCAACAGCAGAGATCCAGTTTAAGCTTTATGTTCTAAAACAAGCTGAGACAAGCCTGACCTCATTATCAGGATTATTCTGTTCGTGTCAAAACTTTTCCTGAGCCGGAGAAGACATAATAAACTGAAAAACAGCAACTAATAAGCTCAGGACTGTAGCTTCTACCCTGTATCAGAACGTGCATGTACACAAAGTGTCTCTTTATAATAATGCAGTAAGGTTAAAGGTCAGGATGAGGAATTTTGTGGGCACATTAGGAGGACATTTACTTTTTTTCCCCTGACATTATGTAACAGAAAAACGCAGAGACACAGCAGGACTCCCATTTTGGCTTCCTATTCTGGCAAAAACATAGAGAGAGAGAGAGAGAAAAAAAAAAAAAAACCCAGACTGCAAAAAAATGTTCAGGCCATGGACTGTTTTAAAAGTGAAGTGTGCAATGAGTGCACCTCATCACTGCTGTGCCTTTGGCTCTGCCACTGAAACCTGGTCAGACCCTCTGGCATTATTGAAAATAACAGTGTGTGTGTGATCTCTGGACTGAAAGAACATTCAAAGTCAACAGCAGACGGGCTTGTTCCTGCTGCAGACGGGTTTTCAGATGACTAATGTGAACGGACAAAAGCTGGGGACTATTTCTTTTTCACAAACGGCTGTGAAAACATTGCTTCTCAAGGTCTCTCCCTTTGGATAAACTGAGTGTAAACATATTTCTGCACTTGGTAAAGAAAATCAGCATTATTAGTTATGGGAAATGACAATGGGATGAGAACAATAATCACTCTAACCCCACAAGTAAACAAAGGAGATCAAACTGTTTCCAATGAAGTCTTGAAAGAATGGTGCTTGTGGAAATGATTTTGCCAGGGTTCCCATCTGAGCTAATTGTTTCCAGATTTGAAATTTCTGCACAGTTGCTAACAAGACCCCTCCCTGTCTGTACCTCTGGAACGAAAGGCCTATCCCCATCTGTCTGGAGCTGCAAGGTCGGGCTGCACCCAACACCCTCGCCCCGTGTCTGTTTGTCTGTCCGTCTGCTGGCAGTCAGATCCTCTTTGTGTGTCTTTGTGACCACGAACCACTTACAGTTTCTCTCACTTTTGCTAAAGGCAGACACCTCCTCTCCTCCTTACTGTCATGTTATGTGTGTGTTTTATATTATTCTGAATAAAGCTTGTCTTAGGGTTTGCTCAACAAAATACTGGCTAAAGTAAAGGACTACCTTTCAAGCCACAGTTTTAGAATGAGAGCATCACCATTTAGTTCAAACCTTTAAAAATGACGTTCTGTGTGATCTTAAGTAATATTGGTGGCCATCTTGATATGATTTAACTCCAAAAGGTTGTAAATTGGGGGTTTCGTTAAAATCCATTCAGTGGTTCATGAGTTCGCTAACAGACAAAAAAAGATTGAAGTCCAACCGTTAATGCCACAGTTTTAATAATAGATCACAGTTAGTGCTCATAGTATTTGTCGGAGATGACTCTCAGCTACTACCACACCAAATCTAAGCTCAATATCTGTGAAATTGACAGAGTTATGGCTATTTTTGTGTTTTCTAAGTTCAGTTAGCTGTGGCGTGCATCTTAAATTGGGTTAACCCCAAAAGTTAATCAGTCGTGGATAAATTTCTTACACCTTCATTAAAATCTGTTTAGTGGTTTATGAGATATTTTGCTAACAGAACAGAAAAACACACACGCACACACACGGGCAAAGGCATTATCACCCGCCTCTCCCCTCTCAGTAGCAGGTAATATAAATGTTAGGAGAAGGTTTGGCTACTGCTTTAATCACATGAACACCAGAATAAAAAACCCAGATAAACAGGGACAGAATATTCGCCTGGGTGCTCTTTACCTCGCAGCAAAATCCAAAGTGACAGTGGAAAATATCCCTCTCCCATTATCCTTTTCCTCTTCGCAACATGTGCCATTCTGCAGCTGGAACAGCGAAAGGTGAATTCCTCAGGAAAGTGAGGAGGAAGTGATGACGCAGGAGGGAGCCATCAGTCAGCGAGCTGTCTGACACCCGAAGTTTCACATGTTTCTCCTACCTCCATCCAGACGGCACGAAACATGCCTCCACCCTCCCCACGAGTCACTCAGGTCATCCTCACAAAACTTAGTGTGGTGTCAGATATTCTGTTGTTATTATATGGAAATATACAGAATATCTCATTTTTGGATGCCAACTTTAAAGCAGCATCTAAACTTATTTTTTTAATTTTTATCCATCCATCCATCCATTTTCTTTAGCCGCTTCTCCATTCCGGGTCGCAGGCAGCCGGTGCCTATCTCCA
>JAOXNZ010000085.1:14566322-14579055 GCA_028566095.1 Kryptolebias brasiliensis
CAGAAAGGCCCCAGGCCGAGTTTCGAACCTGCAACCTTCTTGCTGGGAGGCGACAGCTCTAATCACTACGCCGCTGTGCCACCCTTAAATTTTTATTTTACATCTAAATACTACACAGCCTTAACTTAAAAAAAATTGTGTAACATGTAAAGTAAACAAAACAATGGCTCACAAATCAAGATAAAAAAGAGAATGTAGTTTTGTAGTTTTGTCTCTTCTTAGAATTGAAGGCCTAGTGTTCCTTGAATGAGTTTTAGACTACGATCATCTTATGATGAAAAGGAACAGAGTTATAGCTGTTCTGGTCAAACTTTGTAAATGATATGCATTGTCTCATGCGGTACTGTGAGATTCTAAGAGGTCTGTCAGAGCTCAGCGTATGTGTTGGAAATGTAATTGCCCTTATGATATGATAAATCTCCAGCTTTTGGTTAGATGTAAACACTCAATAAATCAGTAATAAGCAGTTACAGTGCATTAGATGAAAGATCGATACTGACTCGTGTCTTCCCAAATAGTGAGACAACATTTATCTCTATGCTCCATTCTCACTGTTTACCTCTATTTATCATAGTTGATATGTTAAATATCAAACATTTGTCAGTAGTTTCCTGTACGTAAACATGAGCATTCAAAGATACAAAGTTTATTTTGATATATAAAGTTCCATCCACCCATCCATTATCTGCTGCTTGTTCCAGAGTCGGGTCGTAAGGACAGCAGCTTGAGCAGGGAAGCCCAGACATCTTTTTCCCCAGCCTCCTCTTCCAGCTCTTCCAGAAGGATTCCAAGGCTTCCTAGCCCAGCTGAGAGACATAGTCTGTCCAGCGTGTCCTGGGTCTTCCACGGGGTCTCCTCCCAGTTGGACATGCCCAGAACACCTCCCTAGGGAAGCATCACGGGGACATCCTTACCAGATGCCCGAACCACCTCAACTGGCTTCTCGTAATATGGAGCAGCGGCTCTACTCCGAGTCCCTCCCAAATAACTGAACTTCTTACCCTATCTCTAAGGGAGAGTCCAGCTACCCTGTAGAGAAAACTTATTTTCTACCGCCTGTATCCGCGATCTCATTCTTTCGGTCACTACCTAAAGTTCATGACCATAGTTGAAGGTAGGAACGTAAACAGAGCGCTTTGCCTTGCAGCTCAGCTCCACGACCTCACTCCCAACCGGGGAAAAGAAGTCCACCCTTTTCTGACTGAGGACCACAGCCTCAGATTTGGAGGTGCTGATCCTCATCCTAGCTGCTTCACACTCTGCTGTGAACCACTCCAGTGTGAGCTGGAGAACACAGCATGATGATGCCAACAGGACCACATAAACTGAGCAAATAAGAAAAAGAAATAAAAAAAAACACAAACAAGATTATTTATCTGAATGAATAAACAGGACTTGATCCTGCCATAAAGTGAGCCTATTTCAGTGTATAAACTGGGTTTTAGAATTGTTTTAAAAATGCTTAATAATACTTTATGAAATGTAGTCAACCTCATGAATAACCTATTTATAGAACATTAAAACACTTTTATGTTTTTAAAATCGAATTAATGTTTATAAAGTGTTTACAACTGTACAAATAATCAATATATAAAGTGTTAATACACTTTTAGAACAGTTTTACAAATACTTATTGATGCTTTAAAAAGTGTTTACAAGCTCATAAATAACCTTTTTATAAAGCATTAAAACACTACATAAACATTTTAAGACGTTATCAATGAGTTATAAAGTCTTTAAATCTTAAAAAATAACCTATTATTAAAAAATTAATAAATTACTTACTGTGTAAAGGTACCTTCATTGCAAAACAGTAACCACGTTTTATTTGTAAATTTTGATTCTGATCACTTTTTTAACTTCCACTGTTTTTACTTTGAGTGTACAAAATATCCCAACTTGTTTTTGAAAGACTGTTGTAATCTGACTAAACCTCCTTTAAACTGCCTCTGCGGTTTTTGTTAGTTTTTGGGTTTGTTTTATTGTCTACATGTGGGCAGTGACATGTCTGTTTATTCTTTTTCCTTTTTATCTGATTTACCAAAGTATAATTATTGTCTCCTGGCATTAGCTGCTGGTCATCATCACTGCAGAAAACACATCCTAGTTTCATTTTCTTCAAATTATATTGTGCTCATTCTGTTTGGTTAGTAAGCTGTTGTGCAATAGCTTATCCAAACTAAATGTCTTTTTGTTTGGATAAAACAAATACCCCCTCTAAGTTTTTACGAAAGACACATTAGTCCTAATCAACTGCCAAATTCCAACATGCAAACATCATTGTGTGAGGATTATGACTCAGCATTTATGTCATATTTATAATTCTTCCTATCCACGTAAAAGCATGATCTTTAGCCACATGTCAAACAACCTAATGTGTGTCGTGCATCATCAGCCGGGATCTCACTGTGCCGCATTGAGCCGTCGGTGTCGTGACGATCTGTCAGAGCAGAGGCGGAGGAGGCGATGACGCAGGAAGAAACCATCACTCAGGTACCTGACAAGTTCCAGAGAGCTGAGTGGGACCTTTAAAAGACTGATGTAATGCATGAAATGCATTTACAGAAAGGTGATAGGTGGGCCATGATGGTTGTAGCCATGTGTGTTCATGTGCCGGTCTGTTATCAACTCATTAACCTTTGGAGTTAATTTGATTCAAGTTGGTTGCAACAGTCAGCTGACCTTAGAAAACACAAAAATTAGTATAATTCAGTCACTTTTAAAGAGATATTGAGGTACAATTTGGTGTGCTAGGAGCAGACAGTCATTCACAACATACTCAAAGTGCTACTGATTGCACAAGATCTTTGCTTAAAACTTCAGCATTATTTGGTGACGTCCCTCCTGTTTTTCTTTCACCAAAATACTACATGAACCACTGGATGGATTTTAATGTAACTCCCAGCAAGTAATCATTCAACATACATCTACAACTGATTAACTTTTGGAGTCAGTCCAATTCAAGATGGCGACCACAGCTAACCAACATTAGCCAATGCAAAATTGGCTATAACTCAGTCAACGGTAAAGATATTGAACTAAAAATCAATGTGTGATTAATTGAGAATTGTTCACGGCACATATTGCATGATATTACACATAATGTTATGTTTTTTAATATTTTTCAAATTTACTGAGCCATTTCTCCACATAAAACGAGTTTAGTTTAAAACTAGGGCATGAAAGGTGGTGGGCATAATGCATTCCTTCAAGATCAGTATTGATTCATACTGTTTTTATTCTCTAAACCCAGGGTTTAATACATCAAGTTGGACTAAATAATTTTTTGAGGACATTTCTCCAATTTAAAAAGCGCTTGATGATTTAGTGTGGAGTCCCCCAGACTGAAAGCTGAGCTCTCCTGGTATAAGTGTCCAAGAGTCCTAGTGGGGTCTCACTTACAGCACAGTGACTGAAGGGTGCAACAGTTACATAACTCCAAGGTGTCATGTGATGCTGTGTGAATGTGAAGCCTTGTCTGGGTGAGAAGAGACTTTACGGGGCCCCACATCTGACAGGTAGGTGTTCTGACGCACTGGGTCCGGTCCTCAGCCTCGCCTCGGGAGCTCGTTTCTCACTCTCACTGCTCCCAACATGTTTTTCCTTTTATCCTCCACACGCTTGCTGTATTTAATCATTCGTGAAGTTTCCAAGTTGTTGTTCTCACTCAATCTGATTTGAGCAGCCCCCCCTCCCCCCTGGTCTCCTCCACCACCCATTTCAGTTCTTTTTTTTCCCCTTATGACAAAGATCTCTGCTGTGTATCACACTTTAAAAAAAAAAAAAAACTTGCATTATGTATAAACCAGAGGTTGTAGCTATTTTTTTTTAAGTGAGACCTTTTGTGGGAAACTTCATTCTGTGTTACCTTTTGTTTCTCACGGTAAGCGCTCCCAGGTATTTTTATTCTCCTGCCTGTTGGACATGTGGTTTAGCGTGTCTGGAAGGGCGGTGGGCCGCTCTCCTGGCTCGGTGTGTTTGTGCAGGTGCAGGGTTTTCAGGCCACGCCGCCCTGCACTGCAGAGTGTTTTTGAGGTGCTTTTTCAGAGCAGCTTACCCTGCAAGTATTAGAAGGTGCCGCCTATATGTGGCATTTAGTGGGACTGCCCAGAAAAGGCATTTCCTCGTGTTACTTTAAACCTTAAGCGGCTGAAGGTTCGAGAAGGAGTCAAACACGTTCAAGAAAGATGATTTGATGGGAAGGAAAAATAGGAAAGCGATGCCTGCTCAAATGTCAAATGTGAGCTAACAGCAGCATCATCACCAGTGTTTTTATCCATCATATTGTCTAAATAAATTCATATGAACCGAAACACCAGCTACTTTTAGTTTATAGCCAGCCTTTTGCTACTGTTAGCTTCTAACTAGCATTTTAGCTTATAGCCACCCTTTTGATACTTTTAACTTTTAGTAAGCATTTTGTTACTTTTAGCTTTTAGCTAGTGTTCTACTTGTTTCAGCTCTTAATCAATTTCAGCTTCTTCGGCAAATTACAGTAAAGTCATTCAACTCTCAGTATTCTCATTGAATTATTGCAGAAAATGCAATTTTCTTAGTTTGAAAAAGTATGTGTATGATTATGTAACATCGTATGTCTTTCAGCCACTCATCTTGTGGTCTTAATAAAGTATTTTTGAATTGAATTGAATTGTCATTGTCAGTGGTTAAAAGTATCTGACTGGTGGATTTATATAGATGTAGTGAAGTGAATTACAGTATAATAACACAGCAGACAATTTAGGAAAGAAACACTTTTAAATGACATCTTTAGGCACTTTGTTGGCAGCAGCCTGTCAAAAACACACAATTTGTTCCCATTTCTTTTGCTGAATTTTCAAAAATACCAAAAAAGCTCAGTTTTGCACATAAAATAGTATTTTAGCACAAACAAGGTGTCCGAGGGAAAAAAAAACTTTAAAAACCAGGAAATATTGATCAAGACCACGTTAAAAGATTACAAAGTTTGTTTTTTTGAAAGCAAAGTAAATATGAAGTTGGGGGGTATGATGTAAACCTTTTGCACAGTTATGCTATAAATGCTGTATGTTGACGATTGGTTTGTTTTAATCAGTTTGTTCTGAGTTCAAAGATAATTAAACACTTGTGCAGATTTCATAGAGAGAAATGGTCATATTCCTAGAAAACATACATAATACTTACGGCAAACCTTGAGTCTGAAGGCCTATCCAGGTTTTTCCTCCATCTTTTGCCTGTCTGACTTTAAGTATTCTAGCCTCTCACAAATGGGAAAACATAATTCTGCTTATTCAGTAGAGCTATTTACAAAACTTCTGTTTATGTAACTGAACTTAATTTACCCACTCCACCTCTGAGATGACTGCCTGACTTACATTTAGCTAATGGTAAATCCTAGTGGAATAGCTGAAAATTGTATCAAACTGCTTCAGAGGGACGAATAGACAGATCAACATAAAGATAACCTTTTGTCTTTTACTCTTGTTATGTTTAAAGTTGCTAAGATATAGGCAAACCCATACCTTCTGCTTTAGATGAGGGATAATCATGTGCTGGATACCCTTCTCACATTAAATACCAGATTGATTAGAAAACCTTCAACCCAGCAGATCCAAGCAGACCAAGATTTTTACCATCCTGATTATCAGGGTTACAGCTGTAATGGCTCAGGCAATAGTGGTCATCAGAAGAAGAAATAACAGGCCCCTTGTTTGCTATGGTTACATTGTCAGGAAGTGCCTGCTTGGCCGACACTGCTGCAAAAGATTTCTGGGATAATAAATTCCTCTGGTTTGGTCGGCCAACAGTAAAAATATGAATAAATGGAAAGGAGGACTTAAAGAGGGAGAGGGGAGGCCTGAGGGGCTCGTCCAGTCAGCATGGAGGGCGTTAACAAGAAAGCGGTATTGTGGATAATTGCAGATTATTGGCCTGATAAGTGGATTGACTAAAAATGAGCAGATATGCAAACATTACAAGTTCAGTCTTCTTCTCCGTTTTTTGTCTCAAGAAGCTCCGCTGTTTCAATCAGACCAGCAAAAAGCTACCAGAGTAAATTCTTCTTCGAAAAAGAAATAAAACCTAAGATTGGCGTTCATGCAAATTTAAAAAGCAGCCATGTTGGCTGCAGGAAAGCGGGCTTTACTCCAATATGCCTCTATCTGTTCCTCTTCACATTAACAGCTTACACTGAGACTGGCTGGAATCGCAAAAGCTCAAGTTTACAAGATTTATTTCACTCTTCAATATGTTCCACTTTAAAGCTTGCAAACTTTGGCTTGAAACAAGCACACGCTCAACTCAATGAGCCACACTGTTGCTGCACTGATACAAACACAGATGCACACTAATGCACACCTTAAAACGCGGCAAGCGCCGACACAGGCTTATGCCTCGGCATCAGGGCGAACTAGGTTGAGAAATTTGAAAGAAAA
This sequence comes from Kryptolebias brasiliensis, assembly GCA_028566095.1. NCBI lineage: Eukaryota > Metazoa > Chordata > Actinopteri > Cyprinodontiformes > Rivulidae > Kryptolebias > Kryptolebias brasiliensis. Next base: position 14,572,733 of record JAOXNZ010000085.1, read on the forward strand.
CAAACAGGATTCCAGAGCGGTGCGGTGTGGCGTGAGGCTGCTGAACGGAAAAACAAAGAGGGGCCTGTTTGCAGCATGCAGGAGAATTCCAGCTAACAGAACAGGCTCTGGGACGCTGTTGACCTAAGCTACTTTAGAATGTTTGTGCAATAGCTTTTGACCACTTGATTAAAAATATCGTTTGATGCTGAGGCGGCCGTGTCCTGCCGAGGGGCAGTTCAGACTGGTCTGAGCACAGCGACACGTTGCTGCATGAAGGGAGAGCTGTTTTAATAAGGAGCTGTTTACCTGCAGCACTGAGCCACAGTCAGACTGCTGATACTGACCATCCATGCCATCTGATATTTGAGTCTATAATTATACAGTGTTAGGCTTTAAAAAGAAGCAAGTGTCAGATTAAACAATGATTAGAAATCACATAAAAAGACTACAGCTTCACTGGTTGAACCTAATGCCTTCATTGATACAAGAAATGCTACATTAACCACAGGGTTTGGTCTGAACTGTCTCATTTCCCAACGTGCTTTTGATTTGACACAATTTTGAGAAATTATCACTACCTCTGCTACTACAAGAACCAATGGCCTCCACACAAAGTAGCTCAACATGTTCATCAGGCACCCCAACATGTTGTGTTTTGAAATTATTTGCCACAGCTACAGAAAGAACGCAATAGTCTTCCCATTGTTTTGGGTACTAATGTGACAAGTCCCATATTTGATTGTGGTAACAATACTGTTAGGAAAATTGTTACCAGAAGTCATCTCAGTGCACTATACAAATAAAGTCCAAATTGCAGATCCAGTTTGGTCCGAAACAGATTCAGATTCAAATCAAATTACAGTCAGTTTATTCTAGTTATAATACTAGAAGCACTCAGAGAGCGCAAACCTCCACCAAGGCCATAGTGTCAACAAAAAATAGTACAATCCGATGTGGATCACCATCAAAATTTCAGCAATTGTTTTTGTTTTATTTTTGTGAGAACATTTGCTGAAAATGTTATCCAAATGTGTTCATTATTGTTATATAATCTTGCTAACAGACAGACAGACAAACAAACAAACAAACAAACAAACAAACAGATGCTTCTGAAAACATAACCTCCTCGTAACAATACATACACAGACAGTATATTGTGAAATGCCAATTAGTAGAAAGATTGTCTATCTAGGAAAACCAGCAGATTGCATTGAATCTTTACTTGGGTGTAATCCCCCATCCTGAGCAGGATGATGGCAACAATGGAAAGCATGGACTCGCTTTTAACAAGAAGAAACCTCCAGCAGAACCAGACTCAGGACAAGCAGCCATCTGCCGTGGCCGGCTGAAGGTTTGAGAGGACAGGAAAGAGCCACAGACAACCATAGAAGGATTGGTCCAAGTGTAGTTTCTATGATGATAATATGGGGTATTATGAGGGGGAGACAGAAATTTAAATTATGTTATTATTTTAAACTTCAATGTGGGGAGTGTGAGATCCTGGGAGAATGAAGCAGAATCACTGAAAAGGATAAAGACTCCAACACGTCTCTGATTGGATTTTTAGACCGAACAAACAAATAAACATTTCCCTTTGAGGATCAACTTAGTACAATTACTTTAGTTCATTTTAATTATAAGGGTGTGGTTATTTTAAGCATTTTATGTGAGACCTGATTGAATGGTGTAGTGACTTAGGAGGCCTTCAGGGGATTTAGTGAAAGTTAAAGTTAAGTTTAAGCTTGTTGAATTGTTGCCGACAATTTTCAGAAATCCTTCAAATGAATCCCTTTTTTCCCTTTAACTCTGTCAAGGGTCCAGTGCGATCATATGGCAGCCTTAAATTTAAACAAGAAATCTCATAAAAAGGTGTGCAAATTTCCAGATTTGACAGAAAAAATGTTGCTCAGGAAAGAGACTGTGACCTGCTCCCCTCTCCTTTCGTTAAAACCAAAGAGGTGCCCTTCAGTAATATTCAGAACATCCAAATCACTCCGGTGGAGCTGGCCATCAAACCAACAGTAAAATACTGTGGCTGCACTGGGCAGCTGCCAGGCAGGAATGTGTGCCGACCTGTGTGTTTGTATGTGTGAAGTGGGGCGGGGATGAAAGAGAGCATGTGTTCTTGGCAAATAATCCTGAGATAAATTAAAGCGAAAAGCCAAGTTCTACGAGATCTAAAAAGAAAGTGTTTTAATGTGGAGATCGAGCTGTGCCTTTGAGGGTCAGGCTGAACCGGTTCCGAACAGAAACACAAGGATGGATTTAGCTGGTCTGGCTGGATCCAGTTTAGCTTCGGTTTGAATCTGGTTGATGTTTGAAGTGACAGAGGAAAGCCACATTAAATAGCAGATTAAACTTCTCATCTGTTTTGACTATCACCCACTGAAAGTAAACACTGGATGTACATCTACAACTGATTAATGTTTGAAGTCAACCCAATTCAAGATGGCCACCACAGCCATTTCAACTTGGGAAACACTAAATGGCTATAACTCAGTTGATTTTACAAATACTGAGCTAAAGTTTGGTGTGGTAGTAGCAGAAAGTCATCCCCAACAAACACTACCAGCGCTAACAGATCCCATGAGATCTCACATTATGTTAAATTATTGTTATTTTCAAGACATGAATTTAATTTATATTGAAATCAGTCTGTGGATCATTACCAATAATGGTCTAAATGAAACAAGCAAAAACTAATCTATTAGGCACCATTTGGCAGAAAAACTAGCTGATGAAAACAATTCTTTTTGATTGCATAGATCAAAAAAAGCTAACGAACACACTGCAAAATGGCTGCAGACAAAAAAATATTCAGTAACTGTTTAATCCACAACTGAAATGCCTTGAAACTGTTTAAAATCATTAAGAAAAAAATGTGCTGCATCTAATTATTAAGGACAAAACCATAGAGGAGGATTCCTCTGAACAGCTGATCAGAAGCCAAGTTTACTCACTGTCAAGTTGTTTACATCAGTTTACTTTTGTTGAAAGTTAGACGTTATTAGATCTGATTTATTTTGATTTCTGTCTCCAGATGTTATGGAAAAGGAGAGGGGAGGAGGTATCATTGAGACATGACACCAACTTGTTTAATTAGCAGCAGGTAAATGTCAGAAAGGAGCTGTGTTTACATAGAGTACATTTTGTCACGTTTCTGCCACATTTGGCACATTTAACACATCAGCACAGAACAAAACATTATAGACAGAAAGGCAGATTCATTTATTTAAACTCATGATGAGTAACTACAGGGCTGGAATAATATTTAGTTTAGTTTTTTTATTAAAGTTATGAAACTGATGGTATCTAAAAACCATTAGCTAGAATCATTTAACTTGACCGATCAGAAATGCTAAATATACAAACTGCTCTTTCTTTTTATTAAATATTCATATGTGTAGTATTTCATTCAATTTCTTTTAGGAGTAAGTCTAAATAAAGCCTTTCTCTTTTCAATTCAGCTCATTATTTAATCTCTTTTGTTCTCATCTAAAAAAAAAAGTTCATGTCAATTTTCTCGAACTACATTTTTCAGTATAAGTTTTTAGTTTATTCCAAGGGTCCATTTTTTTCTCTCATCAAATGTTTTCAATTTGCGCACAAAATTTTAAATAGCAAATTTCGATTACTTGAAATTTTTTTATGGTATATTTAAATAGTATATAAAATTTACAGCTGATGACATTACAGTTTAGTTCTAAAAGACTTGTTTTGCATAATTCATCAAACCTCACCTACAGGTTACCTTTTAGAAGTTAAATGCTAACCAAATGTATTTCTATTAACAAACTACATCCCATTGTATTGGTGAACTATATATTTAAACATAATTCAAGTTTGTTTTTTAATGTTTTACCCAATAAGTCTTTGTAATTTCATTTTTTCCTCAGTTTATCAATTAAGTTTTATTTTACCCTCTCTGATTTTCTCTCAGCTGGCTCAAGAACCTGCTTTACATCTCAACAACAGATGGAAAATGGAAACAACCATCGGGAGAATCTCCCTTATGTAAAAACATGACGAACATGACACATCCCTGTGAATAAACCTTTCCTCTCCTGTTTTTACTTCCCTCACACAGCCTCTCTGTTCCCATCGCTGGGCTGTTTGTGACGGCAAAGCTGTGTTTGCCAGCCACCTTTCACTCCCGCCAACCACCCGGCATCCCCTCTTAACCTTTGACCTCCACAGCCCCACCTGCTTCTTTAAACATACTCTAAGCACACACTCTTTACACCTCTTGCACTGTCCGCTTTGTCTTCTTCTGACGTCAAAACTCTTTTCGGGGCAGCAAATCACCAGCAATGATTCACTCAAGGGGCTGTAAATAATAACTGTGGCCTCCTGAAACGGACTGCTTTGGAATAGAAACAGTTGTTTTATTTTATGTAGCCAAGTTAAGTTAAGATTTTCAGTTAATAATATTTGCAAAGAGACAAATGATTACAGAGTGCACATTGCCAGGAGCTTTGATGGCCTACAAACAGAGAAAATATACAGATTTAGTTGATTTATTGTCTGAAATTATACCATTTGGATGAAGGACTACCTGGCATTACGTCCTGGTATGTTTTTCCTGCTCCATCCAGAAGATTCCTCTAGTCCCACCAAGACCTCAGTTTATTACCCACCATTACAGAAACCCTGAATCAAATAGGAGCACCGATCCAGATTCCAACTCCTCTGGTTGTCCACCATGAAGTTAAATCTTACCGCTGCGTAACAATAATAAGAGCTGCATGTTATAGCCATGACCTTGTTGCTGCTACCACTGTTTTTATGTGTATCCGTGTTTGTGTGTATGTGTGTGTGTGTGTGTGGTCTCACCAGTGCCCACATCCTTCCAGCACAACAACATGGCCACCTATGGAGACGCACATCCATTCCTGAATTACCTCCCCTGCTTCCCTCCATCCGTCATTCTTCACACCCACCAACAGCAAGGCAGGCTGGACGCCGTGACGTCTGTTTGTGTGGCACAAATGTACCGGAGTTTGTCTTCCTGCATTTTTTTCTTCTGGTTACGTTCTTCTGTACAAAAGGCCTCATGCATGCGTAGAAGATATTGTGACTTGAGCAAACCAGGATGGCATTTAAGTGGCTTACACATGATGCACATAAAGTTTAACTGTCAGGTTGATGGAAACCTCCTTTACTTTTACTTTGTTGTAAACAAATAAATCATTGCATGGTCTGGTTGGTCTCTAAAATCAACAGTTTAAAGATGTCTGACAGCGTTCATGGATGTCAAAAAGTTCATATCAGTAAAATACAACTCAGCTTTAACTAAGATTAAACTATAAATAGCAAGTTTAAAAAGAAAACTACTACAACAAGTTAGTCCTACAAGAAAAGAGAGATTAGAAAGTCAGAAGAACTTTTTTCCCAGTTGCTGGCAGGATTTATTTTAAAGAACCCTCCCAAAACCACAAAAATGTAAAGGTGTTTTTGGTTTTGAAGCGACGTGGAACATGCTGGAATGTGAATTATTTAGTACAGCTTGAAAATACTAGAAGTTTAAAGCTTGGAAGTGCCATGATTATGTGACAACAGCTGCAATTAAAAGTGTGGAAAACCGAACTTCAAAAAGTCAAAGGCATCAAAACGAGCTTTGAAACAAACGCCATCTTCTTAAGTCTGGACAAGTGTGGGGAAGTCTGAACTTGTTTGTTATGTTTGAAACTTTTTAATCTATAATTCTGAGACCATTTTAAGGTTACTGCAGTTTAAGGGTGAAAACACTTGGCCATGGATGGTGTTACTCGGACTAGCCGTTAGCTTGTCAGTCCAGTCAGAATTAAAATGAGTCAGTTTCTCCAAACTGAGATTTATCAAAGAGCTATCTACAACAGGTAAGATATCATTTGTTCATACCCAGCTGTTGCTTTACACTTTTTCGCAATCAGTTCAAACATTTGCTTTAAAAATATAAAATATGCAAACTGCTGCTCATCTTCACATGTGACCCAGCTGCCAACAGTAGAAACAGTGAGACTGAACCAAAAGGAAAAAGCAACAGAATGTAAACTCTAAACAATGAAGCAATAAATGGTAAAAACATTACACTCCTTTTTATTACAACCTGCTTATGAACACATTACTGACATCTATTGGTGAGCTTGTGTTCTCCTAAAATAGTGAGGTCTTATTTTTATCCATCCATCCATCCATTTTCTTTACCCGCTTCTCCATTCCGGGTCACAAGGAGCCGGTGCCTATCTCCAGCAGTCACTGTGCGAGAGGCGGGGGACACCCTGAGACAGGTCGCAAGTCTATCGCAGGGCCACATAGAGACAAACGAGACAAACAACCATTCACACTCTCACTCACACCTA
>JAOXNZ010000085.1:14591567-14610811 GCA_028566095.1 Kryptolebias brasiliensis
TTGCATCTACAATACAACTTAAAAAAATTACTTTTCCGAAAACCTCAGTTTTAGTTAAAATATATGGCTCTTTTATTTAGTTTCAGTTTCTTTTTTCCAATAAACAAACAGTCTGACCATGATTTGGATCCATGTAGCAAAAAAAGAAACAAACAAGTTTTGACAAGTTTTATGTTGATATAAATCCAAATACCTGATATGTCTGGCTGCTGATTTAAACAACATAGGTGAATAGCGAATACAAAATGAAAAGAGATTTGCTCTTCCACAAAAGACTGTAGAATACAAATAGTCTCTGTGCACATGGGATGATTTTTAAATATTTGAATTACTGGAGGAGCTCTGCATCAGTCCTGAAAGATATTGCTACTGGAAATACACGCTTTAAAAAGAAAAAAGAAAGGAAATACATGCTTTGAATAAAATCCATCTATGCAACTTTTGAGATACGTTGCCATCCAGACTGTACATTTTTTGTTTCAAATTTAATTAGTTTTTTGCAAAAGGGTGGTCATATAAAGAAAGCATACACCACAAGATGGCAGTAAAATTATGTAAAAGGATACATTATCTTTCATTTAGTCTTAACCTTTGCAGCAGACACAGGTAGACACTGGTTCTTTTGGTGAGAGTGCTGACAGTTCAGTAATTCATTACACATCCTAAAGTGTTTTTATGTAATGCTGCTTGACGTCTGTTGTGCCACTAAGTTCACAGTTCAAGCAGGTTATCCAAACGCATTTTATATCAGCCTCAGCTCTTCAAACAGACTGACTTGAATGTTTTATACAAACAGGAACCTTATCAGGCCAATCGTTCCTGCATGTCCTCACGAAAGTGTCAGTCGTTTTTGTGGATGCCACTGGTGTTAACCACCTGCACAGCTTTTTAGGTAGCTTATGTTTTGCAGACTTCACTCTTAAACCATCACAGTGGATTAGTTTTTACCAAAAACGCTCAAAAGACATCACACATTTTTAAAAGACCGGCCAGTTGCACTTCGCTCCATACTGAGTGTTTGGAGAACACCGAGCTCAGTGAACTCCCTTATCACGCTTTAACAGTATGTGTTTGCTCGTTCATGGGAGCTGGAACATACGTCCTGTATCTCAAACAGTTCTCACTCCTGAGCGCAGGCTCTCGTCTCTGTTGTTCTCCACAGCTCGTCAGTCGGTCATGCTGCTGCGCCTGGTGGCTCTCGGCCTCCTCCTGGCCTGTGCGGTGTCTCTGAGCAGATCTGCCGTTGTTTTAGAAAATGGCATGCCGATCCTCTGGGCACAGACATCCAGCCAGGTGACTGAGCTGCCGGTGCAAAATGGGATTGTGACTCCCAGCCCATGGCATTTTGTCAACCGCATGAGTTTGTACCGACTGCTGATAATTGCTACAGGTCCCTTCATGGGATGCATGGGGACAAGCCCTACAGACAACCCACTGTGGGGGCTGCCTCTGCAGCTGGGATGGATGCAAACTTCAGGTGAGATGACAGTACTTTAAATAAATATTTATGCAGATGAAATTAAAATACCTTCAAAGCCAAAATTACAAATAGTGCTTTTATCTTGTGAGCTCAAGAATCTTGATGCCAGATGTTTTGTTTCTGCAGGTCGTCTCGCTGACCCAACCGGTTCAACAACCTGCGGCCTTCAGGCAGGAGACACTATGTGCATTTCACCTCAGAGCTGGTGGGGCTGTAAGTATGACAGTCAAACATAAAACATAAACACAAACACAAACACAAACACAAACACACACAGAAGTACCTGCACACCTTTTTTTTATTTTAATTTTTCAGGTGTGAATTACTTCCTGTCTGTGCTTCCCTTCCTGTCTGCTGCACAACAGGGCTTCATGGGAGAAGGTGTTCAGGTTCTCATGTTGCCTTAATTCCATCACATAAAAACAAAAAGCTGAAACTTTTATGGTGGTGAGGGTGACTACAATGGCCTTTGCTGCATTTTCAGGTGGAGCTCCAAGCACCTGCAGGTGTAGAGGGGTACTGTACCACGTATGCTGACTGTTCAGCTCAGTACCCTGATGTCATGGCAAAGTGGGATGCCTTTTTTCAGGTATTCGATTTACGCATGCTGGAAGATGAGTCAAATGGTCTGGGAGAGCAATCTGAACATCTACTGTCCTTATCAGAGAAAACAGACAAATTAAAGGCCTTGCATTCCTCAAACGAACGCATATAGCCTGCCACCTTTCATGTTTTAATTCAAAATAGCTGCCATATTGAATTGAATGACTCCAAAATGTAATCATTCATAGATGTATGTCCATTGATTACATTTTGAGAGTTTTATTCAGATTGGTCCAGTGGTTCAGACAAATGAACATACAAACACAGACACAAGCAAGTCACCTTATTCTTTCATTGGTAGGTGATAAAAAAAACGGAAACAGTGTATCTGTTTTATCTATAGGCCTTTTCTTTTTACAACATGATAATATTAAATTGCTGGAGAACATTGAAATGATGTTTTTGTGTGTTCTTTAAGGCTCTCAAGGCTGAGTCCACTTTACCAGACAACGAGAAGAAAGACTCAATCCTTGGTGACTACTGGACGGCCCAGATGGCTTCACTTTATGCCTCAGCAGCATGCAACACCAAGTATTTATCATTTATCCATCCATCCATCCATCCATCCAGCCACATGGCCTTTATTAATTCCTTCCAACGTTAACTTTAAGAAAGCTATCAACAGTCTCTTTTTTTTGTTTGTGCTTAAACATTTTGAATTGGACGAACACAATCTCTGATCATATTTGGTCATTAAACTGAGGTTGCCGACTGCAGCTAATTAGCTTTGTGCAAAGACTGATGAAAGGTAAAGACTAAGCCCGTCATAATCCCAAACTGTCTGTACGTCCTTCCGTTACAAAGACGCAACAAGCCATACTATATTAATAACATTTACAGACTTTAGGAGTTTGTTAGTCAGATTCACATTATGGTAATGGCTCCATCTTCTGGTCGTTGCTTAGCACTTCATTACTCTCATTAGGTCTGTGTTTGTTGTAAAAGCAGAGTCTAGAATTGTCCCAACCTACTCTGAATGGTCTGAACCACAAGCCTTAGCATGGGACATCTCCTTCAGCGAGTAGATTCTAAATTAGCATCCATCCTGAAGAGCAGGATGGCTTTTTAACACTGTTTCATTCATTTTCAGGAGCTGAAAAGATTCTTGAGCACCATTAAGAGTACCTACATTTTTTTGTCAATATTAGTCTAGATACTGATGAAAAACAGTGGCTGGCCTGTTAAATAAATCAACTTGTCTTAGCAACTGTAGCAAAAAAAAGTAGATTTCTCAAACTAGGTTTCAGTTTTCTTTACCTTTTCTAACCCTCACCTCCCTGTTGTTGTCTCCTTTAGGCAGAGCCATTATTCATCTGAGGAGGTGTCATTTGCCAACAGCTGGTTGAGCTCAGCTGAGTATGTTTCTGCAGCTCATTTCCACTCCAGCTTGGAGAAATCCGTGCTGTTCATCAGCCCTCTGCCGGGTCGAATCTTAAAGGTACGCTCATTTCCATCAATTTGTTTCACATATCATGTCACAACATGCACTTGTGTTTAATTTTGATCCCTTTTTGTTTTACCGATACCTGTAGGAGGGTGATGTGGCTCCCAACATTGCTGATCTGACTCTGGAGGAAAACCAGTCACTGTCTATTTTCTCCCGGATGAGGGGGATCAACACTTTTCTCGGTGGGACACACAAACACCAGACATTAAAATGTATTTTTTGTAACTAAGCTCCATGGATGACAGCGATCCCTTGTCATCTGCCAGGCGGGCGGTTGGTGAATATGTGGAAAGGTGCCATGTGTTCAGTGTCCACAAGAGAGAAAGGCAAAGAGCTGATGGAGCAGCTGATGCTGAATCCTAGCTTCGCCACAACAACTTTCCTGTCCATCATCACTGGAATGGCAACAAGCTGCTGAGACAAACACTTCTTTAAAAGGACGAACAGTGGTCACTTTTTACCCTAGAAAGTCTATTTCAAGTTCCTCATTATTTAAGGGATGTTAGCCAGTTATTTTTGAAGCTTTTGTATTTTGTTGTAGTCTACAGAAAGTCAGCAAAGGCGAGTACAGGAAGCCCACAAAATCAATCTTGTTTTTTACTATTTTACATAGAAGGCGTTAACTTAACCCTCCTATTGTGTTCATTCCTGGCTACTTTTGTGTCCTCGGCCCAATATATCTGAATATAAATCCCTGATAATACATGAATCATAAACTAAGGTGTTGATAGATTTTTATATCAACTTGTTTTCATGTGAACAGTACAAATTTAGATAAGTTTGTTTTCTCATTAATCTTAGCTCATACAACTAATTTTGAATAAAAAATGATTGTTTTGACAAACTTACAGATAAAACATGTCCTTTTATGACAAATTACTGTGTGAAAGTTTATCGAAGATATTTGTTTTACATTTGCTTCTTCACCACTGCATCGTTCTACATAGGTTGTCTCCTGGTCTGGATTCTGTGTTGTCATTAGCTCTTGACTTTTTCTAATCCAACTCTTTTCACAATGCAAGATACATTCAAGAGCCTCAATAACAGCATATAGTTTGGTTGTCCATCTGTTGAACTCTGTTTTATACACCTGTCTCACAAAGCTGAAACCCCCCCCCCCAAAGTTCAATGAAAATTATCAACATTTCTTTTGTCTGTGCAGATGACCTCTGTACATTTTCTTACGGACAAACCTTATAAAAGGGTCAAATGTGTCTGAGTTTAACACAGTGCGTTCATTGTACCTGAACACAAACATCTAAGAAAGTCTAATAAAATGTAATATATATCTTACCACTAAAGATATTCAGTTTACTAAAGTCACCATACATGCTGCACAAAATTCAACAGTGTCCTCTAGTGGCAATAAAATGAAAATATTGTCTTTTAACATTTCCATAAATTATGATTCAGGTATATTTAATGCATTATAACAGGAAGTACAGCCCTGTGGTGAACTATCCAGGGTGCACCTTGTCCAATGAATGAATGAATAAATCTTTATTTTTTAAAGTAAGCGTTGATTTTGCATTATTTCTCTGGCAGTGTTGGTACAAATGTGGAGTTAACAATGGACAATTCTAGACACCAATAAATAGAAAAAGAAACCATAACTAGCATTTCTTGAAAGAATGCATTTGCCAACCCCCTAGCAGGTCAAAGTTTTAAACAAAGATTTTATCTGATCTGTCAGGTTTCAGACTGTGTTGGGAATGACTCTCAGCTACTACCATGCCAAATTTTTGCGAAATATCTGTAGAATTAGCTGAGTTATAGCAAATTTTGTGTTTAGTAAGTCCTATCATCAGCTGTCTGGGTGGGTAAAAATACAAAAATGGCTGCATAAATCATCAGGTTTTGGTGAATTTAGAGTCCTTTACACATTCAGTTCAATGTTTTTAATTTTAAAAACTAAGTTCTTGTTTCTTGGTAAGTAAAACCAACATTTGAGCTGTCCATTTATGGACTGAACACAAGGGAAGGAGAATTATGGAAAAAGTCTTTATTTAAACACAAAATGTACTGTTTCACTTTAACAAAACACTACAGAAATTTGGACTCAAAGTGACATCCATGACATAAAAAAGAGCAGATGGGGTTTTTGCAAATGCCACAATAAGAAACCTTTTGTATGTTTTTAATCAAAATGTATCTATAGACTAATTTATGATTGTCGGTGGAAAAGTAAGATCAAGTACAAATTCACAACAACAAAACACAAATATAGAACCTGACGTCAAAATGTACTGATTATGTGCACTTCAAAGGTCTTTCCTTTTTTAATTATAACCTTTTTTGAGCTTATTTGTGGTGTTTTTTTTTTCCATTTTAGCATTTTAGAGAGCTTTGGTCATTACCAAATTTTGCTCAGAATAAAAACAAATTACACTGATGGCATCAAAAATCATTAGTGCTTAATTTTATTTGGAACCAAGAGAACAGCAGAATGACCAGATAAATGTTTTGAATCTGATAGCGTATAAATTGTATGAACCGTGACAGTTTTCTGAGTGGACACAGTAGTAAATACTGCTTGATCATTAGATTTAGGAGAGTTTGGTGGTTTGATAACAGATCTTTCGCAGCGATGGCACCCAAACTGGGGTTTAGGCCAACAGACAAATGCATGGAGGTACAGAGGAGAACTATAAAACTGTAGAGACATTTTTACAACAGATTAATTCAAAATATGAAACACAGACATCATGCAGGCGAATATATTAACTGTTCATATCCACTGAAAGGGAAATTTCCAATCACAGCTCGTTTTTCTTAATATTTAGAACATAGTTGGGGTCAGGATCCTACTGTGGGCCATGAAAGAAGTTAAAAAAATGATTTTCAGAAATCAAGTCAAATTTAAAGATGATTGCTAATGACACATTTTATCCAGAGTTGTTATAAATTCATAAAAATAATTTGAATTGTTATGTAGGTTGATATAATAACAACATTTATACACTTCAACCAGCAATAGTTGGGATTGGGAGTCTCTGCAGCTAATATTTTCTGGATATAAACCTAAAAAGTTGAGGAAGCAGCGCTTTAAAAGACCAAAAGTAAGAAAAGCCAAATTTGAAGGAACAAGTTTCTCTGTATATTTAACCGTTTCTAATTGTTTTATTATTTAGGTCAGTGGTGTCCAATCCTGGTCGTTGAGGGCCACTATATGTTGTTTCTCTGCTTCAGCACACCTGATTTGAATGAATGGGTGATTAACAGGCTTCTGCAGCAGAACCTGAAGACCTGCTGAAGGTGTAAATCAACCAATGAATCAGGTGTGTTGGAGCAGGGAAACAAAACCATGCAGGATAGAGGCCTTTGAGGACCAGGATTGGATGCCACTGATATAAGTCAAAAGTGTTACCTTAATCTCAGTAAATTTGCAAGATATACTTTATTTACCCTGATTTTACAGTACAAACTTTTAGGAGTAACATTCTCTCTGCGGCTTATTTGACGACAACTTAAAAGTCTACACATAGTTTCAGTTTTATATTAATGTTAAATGAGGCCAAACTAATTATTTTCAATTAGAGTGAATTGCAAACATGAATGCAAACAGTATTTATGTTTGAAAAACACTAAAACATTTGAAAAGAATTGATAGACAAGAAAGGAATAAGGTTTGGTGCTCATAAATCTCTTTAGTTCATTTTTACAAGAACTACCAAATTATTGTTGTTTTGCATGTAGTGGTAGTAGTTTGGACAAAATATAACCCTTTTTTTCCATTTGAACACCAGCATATTGTGAGAAATTCCACATCATGTAAAGATAAGTCCATTTAGCTGATACAAAAGTACTATAAAAAGTATCTTGGTAAAACAGAAACAGAAACAGTTTGGGGACCACTGATTTACAATAACTGAACTCCTTGAAAGCAACTATTAACTATTATCAGCAATGTACAAATAAGTGTATAATTCTTTACAAAAATAACAATGAAAGCATTTGTTTAGAGTCTCACTGATAACCTCCTAGTTACAGAAAACAGGTTCAAAAATGTCACTTTGGGCCCAAAGAAAATTATTTTGCGGGCTGTTTTTTTGTGCCTCACTTCTTCTTGGGATGTAAATTTCACAAAACTTGACAAAAACCTGTGAAAAATGAGATAACAAACGCAGATTCTGTGCAGATATAAAACAGGAATGTCGCTTCAAAGTCTAAACACGGGAGACGAGTGGGAGCTGGAAGGAGAAATTTAAACAAACATCAGTCAAACTCGGTCCGTTTTTTTTTTACTGCTGGAGATCCCAAAGCAGCCGGGGGACGAAAGTGATGCAGCTTGGAAAAAGAAAAAAAAAGGACATCCAAATATCTATCACCAAAATAAATATTAATCAGGGTGGGAAACATACAGGGATTTGGACATGTTTGGTTTAAAACAAACATGCATTTCACAAACACATGCTAGTTTTGTTTCTTCCTTGCTTTGGTTTCTTGCCGTCCACTGGGTGGTGAGGTAGAGAAACGACTGAACGGCAGACCTGCTGTGAGCCGACCTGCGTGCTGATGGCATTTGCATCTGTTGAGTGTTGCTTGGCTTTCTGAGAGGTAGAGGATCTCTTGGAACAGGAAACCACCCTGAGCCTGCTAATGCACTGGAATGTGTACATGTGGGTGTCATAAAGAATCGTCTGTGTCTATACGTGGGTTTTTTTCCAAACAGTCAGTGTGTATGGGTGAGCACAGATGATGTGTATTTTGGGTGATTTGCAGGGTGCTGTTATGCTTCTATGTAGGCTGAAGCCTTGTCCTTTAACAGGTCCAGACACAAGTGACAGCTCCAGCTCCCTGTAATAAAACAAGTGAGACAGACAGGCTGACTTTTTTGTTCTTTAGTCAGTCCATGTATAGCCTTCTTGGCCTGCAGCCTCTCTCTAACATACAGCACGTGACATATATAGCAGCGGTGTTGAATAAAACCTGAAAGAGCGGCTCTCACCTTCAGGAGGCTGGGTCATTGGAGGCTTCAGGCAGTACATGTGATATCCTCTGTCACAGTCATCACAGAACAGCAGCTGGTCCTGCAAGAAAAGCACACAATCAATATCCCAAATAATACAAAGAGAAGCCAAGGTCAGGACTCAGGATATAAATAAAAATCAATCATCTTAAACATAAGGCATATATATTAATGAAAAACTCAATGCATGTTGGAAAAATAAGAGCCTTAAACCAACAGCACAGATCTTTTTTTAAAGTTTTTAAAATACCATTTGCCTGAATCCAAATTTTTCAGATTGGAGTTGTTTTAAGATGGTAACCATCCACTTTGGCCTTGGTCCCACTCCGATTAGTCGTTAGTGTGTCAGTCTGATTACAATTAAACGCTAATTCTCCAAATGAGGATGTCAAAAAGCCATCTAAAGCAGGTAAGATATAGATTGCTCATAACCTATCCACAGAACCCAGATTCAAAATATCTGAACCATCGTTTTATGATCCAACGTCACAACAGAAGGCTTTATGAGACGTACGTCATTCTCCGAAGTGCCACAGAGGCTGCAGGACTTGCACTCGATGCACTGCCACTGGTACGTCCTCACCGCCTGCATCATGTTCTCAGTGAACTGCAGGCATGTTGGGTGACCTGTGGTGGGAGAGAAGGTAAGAAACCAGAAGAACATGGTATTTTCCTCACACTGTTTGTACATTTTACACTACACCCATGTGTCTGTAGGAGCCACCACTGTTGTAATCACTGTTTGCAGTTCAGACTATTGTTAATTTGTTAATGCGCCCAAAGTGCTGACAACTACAAGACATTTTGCATCAGAAGCGTTCAAGCCGCACAAAGATAACTGATTGTGTGCCTAGAAAACAGGACATGTTTTTGAGAACAATGGAGACTTGTTGAATCACTTTCTGGTCAAACTGAAGCACTTTTGATAAAAACTGAGCCACCTGCCTAATTCTGCCCTTCTACCAACACAACTTAGATTTGTTTGCACATGAGCACAAGACCATTGTGGTTGTTCCGTAGGGATGCTGACAACAATTTCTTAGGATCCTGAGGGAAGCTGTCCACTATCCACATGACCAATCAAACTGGAATCAGGGGAGTTTTGAGGCAAACTCAACCTGATGGGGTCTTTGTTGTGTTCCTCAAACAGTGATTTTGTCCTTCTGTGGAGGCCAATAGCTTTAAGTAAGTAAAACGTGTTGATCAGCAGCTGTTAGTCGTTGAAATGATGTGGCTGATCGGAGTAAAAGTGAAAGACTTTGAATACTGCAGATGTATTTTGTGGCTGATCTACAGTATATTTTTTGTTTGTTATGCTATATGCTGTCTTTTCGTCTTGTGTCAGTGGGGTAACAATGAGTCATAATCAGCGATTTAACTGATTTCAATTTGTACTTGCAAGAGAGCCAGAAACATTGATACCAGTTTTTATATCAGACACTGATGAGTGAATAAAAACAGGCACTATTTGAGTGGAAATCAAAGCATAAAAGTTCAAACTGATGCCACAATTCAAGAAAAGAAACAGGGAAGAATAATCTGGCAACTTGTCTGCATTTCTTACGTTTCTAAAACACGTCTTTGCTCATCAAAAAGTGCATGTTTGTGTTCTTTTTTACTGAAATCCTTTCAAGTCTTGACTTGGCTTCGTTTAAAAGAATAACCAATGAATTTCTCGGCTGCTCGCCTTTTGATTCTCTCACTGCAAGTTGGATATTTTGAGCCACAGTGTCCACTGCCGAATATATAGGATATATACGGACATGCTAACAGAGTTAAAACTTCTTTTTTATTGAGAGAAATAGAGATAATAGCAACCAAAGCAGGTAAGCCTTCTTTCTAAGTGTCCACTGAGTAAAATAAGGATTGAATCCTTACAGGCAGAGAGCAGAAGTAGAGATGACAGCAGCTCCTACCCCTTGACTTATTGTCCTCTTTTTGTTAAGGAAATGGCTCAATAATCCAGATTCTTTCATCGTGGATTCCTCAATCTCTGGTCCACTGTTTAATCCAGTTTTGAAGTCCACATTTTTTTCAAAAACTTCAGTTTATAATGCTGACTGTCTTGCAAAAACGAGTAACTATGGTGGGTGAAAAATGGAAAGATTGTCCTGAAAAAACAGTACAATCCACGAGCAGTGCACAGAATAATGTCCATCCACAAGGGTCAAATTTTCCCAGAAGTTTTTTGAAACTTTAAGAATCTCTTCCCCAAGTTCAGAGGTTATCCTAAAGTTCTGCCACTGCTGTCGGGGTTCGGCTTTAAAGTCTTTAGAAGTTACTAAAGTCAAAATCTTTGAATGCGTTTCACTTCACTAAACTCCAAATACTTCTGGCTTCCTGTTATCAGCTGTCAGCAACATCTTCAGGGTCTGAAAACACAACACCTTCTAGTTCTGCATCTTCAAAGCCGTGAAACATGGATGCCTCGCTGTCTGAGCCAGCGCCAAACAGTTCCTCAAGAGCACCCCGCTTCCTCCCATCCTTCTTCACTCCTCCTCCTACTCTTGCAGCTACTATGAAAAATTGGCGTCAGAGCAACACAGGCAAGACCACACTTTTGATGCTGCTGAGCTATAAAAAAAAAAAAAACATTTTGCTGAAACAAATATTCTGCTGTCTATCTGCAGACGGTTTGAGAAATACTTTGCTGAGATATCTGCCAGATCCAACTCAAACTGGACACCGAGGGCGAAGGAGAAATGATGTATTAAGTGTATGATTTGATGAAAAACATCACATGAGGCAATAGGCAGATCGTATGTTTGTTTGCAGAAGAAAAACTTCAGTTGTCCAGCTGTTTGGTTGCAGCTGCCTCACTGAAAACCCAATGCAAAGACAGTAAAGCAACTTGAAAGCTCCATCTGCTTTAAGACAAAGGTTTGTTCAGAATTGTTAACTTTATAGACCTAATTAAACTTTTAATAGCTGATTCGACTAATTTGCCTTTTTTAAAAACTGACATGTTTGCTAATGTATTGTCCTGCATTGTAATGTAATTGTAATGTACTACATTGTGTTCGTGGTTTTTACCGAAATCCCATTTAAATGAAGCAAAATTATTCACAGACAAGACTGTGGATAAGAGGAAGTAAGGGAAACCAAATATAAGAAGTAGGAAGAAATAAAGTAAAGTCTAACTTGCAAAGATTTAAAAAAAATGGAAAAACTCCCAAGTTTCAAAGAAATGACTTTATATATTTTAGAAGGTATGATTTGTGGTACTGATCCTCTCTTTCTCTTTTAATGCAAAAGGGAATAAAAAAAGGCTTTATTGTTACGTTCTTGAGCAGCAGACTCACCAGAACGTCCACAGTCAGAGCAGGACACAAGCTCCTCTGCCTGTCCTGTTTTCCTGTTCGCGTCCTGGTCTCCCAGGCAGAAGTCACAGTAGTCGTTGGGAATAACTCCACCATCTGAGTCCTTTTGAGCTGCCAGCAGCGACAGGAATACATGAGGAGAAGAAGACATTGGGAAAGATGAAGTTCAATAGGCTGTCTGAAAATATTTGACTCTGTGTCTTGGGAGGTTTATGATCATTCACTTGTGGAACTTGGCGAAGTCAAACGTGAGGTTAGCATCTTACGTTTGTGGTTGTCTGAACTCGGTGGCGAAGGCGGAACCATCTCTGTTTCCTTCTCCTCTTCGCCTTCCTCCTCGGCCAGGTGAGTGTGGGTGTAATGGTAGCTCAGGCCAGGGCGGTTCTTGTAGCGCTTTCCACAGACTGCAGGTAAAATGTCGCAGGTTCATTAGAAACGTATGGTGAGAAAAGGCGCAGTGAAAAGTCAGTATCTGCTTCATATTTAGAGCCAAGAACATATTATTACTTCCAAAAAAATAATAAATAGAAGCCAAAATATCAACCAAAAACAGAAACATAAAACCTTGCAATTGACTGAGAAATATAAAACTTCCTGACGGAAAATTCAAAAGTTTAGTTAGATGCCTTGTTAAAACGTGTTTCTAAAACTTAGTTTCAATGCTTTCTACGACACTCACTGACTAAAAAGGTTAAGCACCCAGAACGAATGGTTCGGTTTGGACATAAACACATGCAGACCAGTGATAAGTATGTAAATAATTTGATTTGCTGGTTTGTATACAACAGGCATTAGAAGGCATAAATCCACCAGGAGTGGACTGGAATTGTTATCAGGTAGTTGTTGGAGCCTCTGACCAAACACAGAAGATGCCTCAAAGATGCATTTGCCAGCATTACCAGCAACTGATGGAGACTGATAAGGGTCCGGTTGTTGGTATGCATGAAACTGGGTATTCAGATGTCACAGTAGCCTGATGATGGAACCACTAGGTATGTGAGGACACCCACATGTTGTGTAGGTTCCAGTTGTCAAAGACAGACCACACTAAGGGAGGATTGTTGTATTATATAGAAAAATAAAACCCTGTGACATCTGGACCTACCATCCGAGCACAGTTATTGAACTCTTTACAACATGTCAGCACCATCTCTTAATGATCGGCATCATATAGACTACAGGTTCACTGTCCCATGTGTAGGCTGCCATTAACACCAGAGCAGTGACTGCTGCATTTGGGGTGGTGCCATAACTTGGAGGTATGAACTAATGACAAGTGGTATGTAGCATGTTCAGCAATGAATCTTGGTACTGCGTTACCATGAATGACCGTTGTGTGTATATGGTACTGCCGAAGAGGGAGAAAACCAATCCTGCCAATGCTCTGGAGAGACACACCAACATAAATCCTGGCTTCATGGTGTGGGGAGCCATAGCCTCTTACGTGGCATGTTTGCCTGCCTCAAAGCATTGTGGGATTGTTTGGGGGCAAGTATGGAGTTGATCGCCAAAAAGGCCAGTTTTGAGGACTGGACAGTTCAAGAAATAAGAGGTTTTTTTAATTGCATAACAGGCGATAATTGTGGCCTAAATAAAAGCTGTCTTGGTACAGAATTGCTAAGCTACAGAAAAGCTAGGTATAAACTATTGTAACTGTGTTAAATTAAACCTTGTAACTGGCTGTTCCAGCTTTGATAATTGAATGGTCAGTTGACAAAACCTCACTTTTCCTTGTATCTTTTATCTTTAGTGTACATGTCTACAGCACATCTGTCTCCCTTTCTCATGTTTTCATCAAAAATTATGTCTCCTGCTTTTTTAACCTAGTCTGACCCTAAATGGTCCCACTAACCCCTGTGCGAGTTAAACTGGCAGTCGCTGGAATTCGCAAAACTGGTTCTAGGGTATGACTTCAGGTCACCTCTGGAACATCAGTGACATCCTGCATCAGCATGTCTTATCCCTCTGGAGACAGCACCCTGGTACATGAGTAGGGGCAGCTCTAGGTCGACCCTACACATGTACCAGGCCGCCACCACTCAATTTGGGTGCTAAACCTTTGTTTTTTTTGCCAGAGAGCGTGTTAACCCTAACGGCTAGAGCTCACTAGGGAATTAAAAAAGAAAGGTTTATTAGTAACTTCTGAGTCATAAATCAGATATTCAAAAGAAACAGTGCGCTGGTATGGAAACATGTTTTGTTATAATATAAACTCTATGTTCTTAGTATTATGTAGAAGTCTTTACAGTGAGCACATTGAGCCATTTAATATGTTCATTTTCACACAGCTCTTCGGCGCATCCTTTCTTTTTCAAAACTTAGTTTGAAAAAATATATATACTGAAAGCTCCATTTCCAACTTTTGTCAAGAAATAAAAGGTTAATAAATAAATGCACTCTGTGTAAATCCTTCTACAGATGCGGTATTAGTGAATCGCACGATATTTTAAAACACATGAAACATGCATCCCTCAGTGCAGCATCAGCAGAGCCTCTACGGAAGCAACATTCGCAACGACAGAGACCCACGGCGTAGCGTTAGTGTCATGCAGCGCCCGCACTGAATCCATGAAGGGAAACCTGAACAGGCAGCTTTCAAAGCGCTCACTCAGCCACAACAGATGCCTGCTAGCAAAACGGCTGATCATCATAAGAGGTCACGAAGTAAATAAAAGACAGAGACAAGTCCAGATACCTTCTTCAGCCTTTTTTGAGTTATGCTTTTGTTTGTATCTATCTGGAACAGAGAAGACACACACAGGCAAACAATAACGGAAAGACAGAATGAGACATAAAATGACAATGACATTCTTCTGTTTCAGTCAGTGTCTCTGTCCACAAATACACCCCATGCCCACCTCCCACCCCCACCCCCACCTCCAACAGTAATCCATTCCTGAGGGATTCTGTCCAAGAAACAGTGGCATGCTAGTCGAATCTGAGGAGCAAATTCTTGTTTTTATTGTTCATGCTGAAGGAAACTGTTGCCAGGACCAGACAAGCAGAGAGCTATCATTAAAAGATGAGACAAACGTACACCTTTAATGCTTTCTGTACTTTTTGTCTAACAAGAACTCATTTAAAACACATTTAAAAAACATTTAATTTTAGACTGTGTGTAAACTCGTATTTTTACAGCACGGTATGGTATGTAATGTATAAACGTGTAGGTTCTTTTTGTTCTTACTGTCACAGACGTAAGGTTTATCCTGGTCGTCAACATTAACGGTTTCTGTCCTTCTGCGACTCGATCCTCTGCTCTGAAAGAAAACAACCAATTCATCATGGGCACGAATGCTGTATTAATTTGGAGCTTTTCGGGATTTATTTAAACCATTATTTTGTCGGGGTGGAATGATCATACAGCATACAACTTCAATGCTTTTTAAAAAGAACAACTGGGTGCACAAGTCTGAATTTATTCTGGATTTTCTTTAATCCACAAGCTCAAAATTAGACATACAGACTCCTATATGCTCATGAATTCACCTAATTTTTTTTTAATAAGTGGCGCTAGAATGTATTTTAACTTGACAAGTCCAAAGCCTGTTAATGTCCCATTAGTAATCATGGTCGACTGCAGCTTGTACTTTTTCCTTGCCAGCATAAAAAAAAGATTTGTTTGACACCACTCAATACTTGGAACAATAGGAAAATCAAAGGAATTTGATAAAGATTTTAGAAAGAGAATTTACACAAATTAGAAAAGTCTTGGAGCCATTTCTGAACAACTTCAGCTTCCAAGATCATCAGTACCTAAGTACAAGCTATCCCCACTTTGCCAAGGTCAGGACAAAACCCAAACTGTCACCCTGAGATAAAAGGAAACTGGTTAGGATTTAAGAATTCATTGAAGCTGTTCGTTGTGTAATCACTACATCAAAAAAAAAATGGTTCAAGAATATCACTAAAATTCCCAAATGAATTACCTTCACACCCATTTAATGGTTGTACGTAAACCTCTGACTGCAGCTGAATGTAATACCACACACATTTTCCATCATTAATTAAACCAGTATTATTTTTTTTGTCCTTATCACTCACCTTTCCTCTGTTCTTGTTCTTCCTCTTTGGCGTATCGAGTTCAAACTCATCGTCATCATGGAAACTGTCCCCGTTTTCCTCCGCCTCCAGCACTCTCTGCATGACAGAATCACACGAAAAGGTTAGGCCAAAGTTATATTGGGCAAGAAGAAATTAGAGAAGATGGTGGCCAATGAGACATGGCTGTACAGTATATTTACACTCTCTGATGTTGCAGGGCTAGGCTGACATTTTAGTAACATTTCAGTATAAAACACAGTTTGCAATTACAACTCAATGCAATGTCCATTGTTGAAATGTATTAAAGCTAATAATAGTGTTGTGGAAAGCACAACTATTCTGATATGTTTGAGATCAAAATGTTCTTTAACTTCTTTTTAAAATGAAAGTAATTATATATATAAATAAAACACCTGTATTTCCATCAAAGTCTCCTCCTCCTTACTGAGACTGTTCTTTTTATTCTCCAGCAGGCTGTCACCCTTCAGGAGGGCTTCCAAGGCTGTCGCCTCTCCTGGAGGTCCCTCACGCTTGGGGGCCAGCTCTGCTTCTGAAGACATAGGGTGGAGAAACAATAACGGAAAGAAAAGGGCTTATGTGTGTGCGCGTCTAAATATTGCAAACCGATTACGACGTGTGTGTTTTTAATCACGCTTTTTTTTTTTTTCCACAGCTAAGCTTCTCTTGGAGGAAAAAGCTGCAGTCAACAAATCTTCAAAGCAAATATGTGCTTAACGTGCATTTCAGTCCAATCTACTGAAACTTTTAGCCTCAGGAGCTAATTAGTTTTAGGGACCTTTTGGATTGTTCCAGCTCTGAGTCTTGTTGCGTTTCCATTAAAGTCTAAGGTACATGTTTAGACTGGTGGAAGTAAGTCCATTTAAATGTGTTGCTAGTCCCCGACACTGCTGAGCTAGAGTCTTGTAGCTACAGCGTGTAAGGAGTAAAACCAGAAACAGCACTTTAGTTGTATTATCTCAAATTGTCACATAATTCTGACGGGTTGTGAGTGTTTGTATTTGTGGCTTAACCTGCTGTGAGTCAGTCAGAGAGCTTGTAAGTTCTCTTAATTCCAGGTTGAACTGAACCGTTAACGGTACAGATCTCACACATTGACAGACAAATGGATGCTTCATTGGTCTAAAATCAGATTTTTATCCGGCGCCGTTTCATTTAGTCGTACAGAGTCACACTAGGAGCTTCAGTGTGGATGGTGTATTTAGTAAATAAGGAAGTTCTGGCGGCAGATCAAAATTTGACGTCAGTAATACAAAAATATACCACGCAACAGATCAGCGGAACGCTGCGACTCCTGGTTAATTCCCATATTTTCCCCCTCCCCCTTGATTATTATTCGCTGAGGTGAACCTGCTGCAGCACTTAGTCTCTGTCCTCCCCCTTAAAACTCTAAAAGCAGGCTGAAAATAACATTAAAGCAGTGATGAAAACCCCTTCTGCTGAGCCTGGAAGGTCCTTATCGAACACAAAATTGCTGCACCTCGGAGTCCTCTTTTTTTCTTCCTTTCATGTCTGTTTTGTATCCATTAGCTTTGTAGAGGAACTGGGTGCATATTTTTTTTTTCTTCCACGTCCCTCCCCCACCTCTTACAGCTCCTTTCCTTCCTACTGTTCACCTGTGGGGGTTTTTTTCTGTCTTTTTGGCTCTTTTAAGTGCAGCAAACCTCACCTTCAACGTCATACGGTCCACGACTAGGGGCCGTTCTGCCATTTAGTGGGTGTAACCCCAGCGTGAGACGATGGCCAATGCCAACGTTTTACTTGGTTTTGAGTTTTTGAATTTTTAGCTTTAGCTTTTGAATGTTTACTTTTATTGCAGTGATTTCTGCTGCTGTAGCCATTTAATACAGATCTTTGTGAAGATTTCTTTGAGTTGATAGTCTTTCCCATTCATTTCAGTCCATTTTTACTTCTAAAAAGCCCTATTTTGAATGATGTTCCTTCCAGCTAGCTGTGTTGTTCACCAAATTAGCAGAGTAAGGTTCTACAAGGAGGTTCATTCTACCATTACTGACTACAAATTTTCCAACTTTTTGTTCCCACTGTTCCAACTTCTCCAAAGTGTATTGCTGTTATCAAATTCACGAGGGTGCTAACATTTCTCTGTCACCAGATGTAATGTGTTGCTTTTATTTATTCCACTTTTATTTTTGAACAACGTTGTAACAAAATGGAGTTTTATGCATTTGTTTGAGTCTTGTGCCATTTTTTGGTTTATGCTAACAAAAGCAAATTGGCACCAGAGTTCCTGACACCCAAAACACAAAGAAAAGGATCAACAAAACCAGTGAAATAAATCCTGTTTTGAAGCAGTCTTGTGACAGATCCACTGTTTGCACTCATGCACTCAGAACAATCTCTGCACAGGATGCATTAAATAAACATAAAGCATTTGAAAAAGGCCCTAAGGAAATAACTCCTATTTCTCTGTTGTTTTATTACAGATAGTTGAATATCTGAATAATAAAAGTGAAAAGTTTCTTCTTTATCACTCTCAGCTGCAAAATAAATTTCCAGCTTTTCTTGTTAACTACAGGGTGCTGCTGTTTTTTTGTTGTTGTTTTTGTTGTTCACTTTGGTTGGCTGCTCAGTTGCACCTCTGGGGAGTTTCTTTTTGTCTCTCTCTCTCTCTCTCTCTCTCTTTTTTTTAACTTTAACAAGCAGGATTCCCTTTCCTCAGCCTAAAAAAGCAATCATTCTCCGCAGAAAGCTCAGGAGTATTATGTTGCATCTGGAAGACAGAAAGAGGGAAACAATGAAGGGGAAAAGCTGAAACAAAGACTTGCCTTTCTTATCAGGTTCTTGTGCATTCCGTTGCTAAAATCCCCCTTAAACACAAACACTGTATGCATGCATGGAAGCACACAATAAAACGCACGCTGTCACCTCGTAACACTTACATTTTAATGCATCATGGATGAATGATTATTGAGGCCCAGATAGGGTGCTTCTGAGCTGCAGTGGGAAGCAACAGTCTTGTGTGTGGGGTGTTTGCATGTGTATGTGTGTGTGTGTGTGTGTGTGTGTGTGTATAGCGACACAACAGTGAGAGGGGGCATTGATTCAAGGGAGAGAATGAACCTGGAGACCTGGTGAGAGAGAGGCTAACCAGAGCCAGATGGCCTGATGGCCAGATATTGAGAGAAATTATGCAAGTTTGCATTTAAGTGAAAGTATCCTGCAAAAAACTAAACAGATACATGAGTCAGGAGAGATTTCATTGTGTAACTGTGGGTCAGTGCTGTTTTATTCTGTGCCTGGCTGTATGTCGATGTGTTTTTTTGTTTTTTCTTACCTAATCGAAGCTCACACAGGCGGAGCTGAGGATCCAGGGGAGGGTGGAGTCGCCTTTTCTTTCTCCAG
>JAOXNZ010000085.1:14663824-14675380 GCA_028566095.1 Kryptolebias brasiliensis
TGTTTATTGCGTACATGTGCCTGAATGTCTGATAACTATAAATGTATCTGCACTATGCCCATTTTATCTTTTAACTGCATTAACGTAGGTACTTGTTGGCTCATTGAAATCATAACATGCTCATGGATGTCTGCAGGTTCAGCTTTGTCTATTCATTGAACCAAAAAAAAGTGTTTTTTTTTCACCTTAAAGACATTATGCAAGTGACATGTAAGACAATAAAACTTGAGTTTTGGTGGAAAGCTTGTCTTGAGTATAATAAATATTTAAAAACATTATAAATTTGAGATGTGCCAATATAAATATGTCACAAAGGAACAAGTCCAACACAAATAAGAGCATAAAAACATGTAACTGATGATGAGTCTAAAACTAAATACAAAACTCTCCTCGGTGCCAACATCTGACACTAACTAATAATAATACATTTTAACGATTTAAAAAAATAATATCTGTGTGTGTGTGTGTGTGCTTTCTTGCATTTTTAATTTTACATTAGAATTTAAAATAAAGTTGGTACAAAGTTTACCGCAGCTATGCCCAAAAACGGAGTTCCCTGGTTATGACGTAAGACGTAGCTCGGTAATCTTCGCAGAATCCAGACGCTACCAATCGACATCGGAAAATCATCGATGTGTTTATATTATATGTACATATCCGACTCCAAATATGCACATGGTGTTAATACATCTCACTTTATTTGCGACGAATACCGCTGTGATTTTTTTTGTCTCCGTATTTGACCCCCGAGAGGCCGGCGGACGCGCGTCCTCCTCTCTACGCTTGATTAAAATGGCTGCTCCTTGCTGTAACCTCGCCATGGCGTCGTGTCTCTGCTGTCTCAGTAACAGAAAGTGGCCGCCTTTCTGCCGCTGCTGCCGACTCAAAGCTCACAGACTCGCCTGGTGCCTCAAACCGCCATTTTGGAGTCAGGGAACCGAGAGTCGGCAGCAGCGACGAGAGGGACTGAAAGGGGGACACGGGGCTGAGGTGAGAGACTCCACGGCGGTTGTTATGGCGAAGGAGCAATGGGGAAGATGGCCGGGGAGGGAGAAAGAATTAAAAGATGGGGATCATGCGCTCGGAAGGAGACCGAGCCTCCGCTTCTTGCCCGCTTCCAGGGTACGAGAGGCGCTGGCGGAGGGCCTCAGTGTCGCTGCAAGGCGACTGAAAGGAAGCTAATAAATTGCTATTAAATTGATATATCCTAATACTTTGTTTAGACAAGGAGGTGGTGGCCTTAAAGAGACAGAGTCAGTTTGAATACTTATTTATACCGTGAGACGACGTCGCTGTCAGAGCGGCTCTGAATCTGATAAGCTAACTAGCTAACCCTTGCGATCAACTAGCTACATTACGAGCAAGTTTTCAGCCTCTGAGGGATTTCCCATAATTAAAGCTGGCTGTTAGGGGGACCTATTATTAACTTTTAATCGGAGGGTTTGTTAACCAGCTGTCACCAGCACCTTGACCCTTTACTATCTGAGAGGGGGCCAGGCCAGCTAACGGTTGCTAGCTTGTTAGCTAAAAAGCATGAAGGTTAAGTAGGAAGCTCTTCTCAACACATTTTGGAGCAGCTAATTATATAATTATTAAATAATAAATTGATTAAATGACATTAAAGCTCACAGGCCTGAGTTTTTCCTCTTCGAAAACAGGCATAAACGAACATTCTTGATAATTTAACACTTTAATTAATATTCTCATAGCTTACTACAAAGAAGGCAGGGGACATTGGTTCATTTAAAGATAATTTTACTAGTGAAACCAGCTGAAAGTGTTTTTTTTTTTTTTTAAATATATAAGATGTTTGGAACCTTTTAATAAATTAGGTTAAAATTAAAAAGCTGGTTTTCACTATGCTATGATTTTTAACCTAAATTAACTAGTGAACATTGGTTGAACCACACTGAAAGTGCCAAACTTTCCAGGAATACTGGCATAAAAAAGCAAAATATGATTTAATAGTCATTACAATATTATGGACGGCTCATCAAAACAATCAAAATGTTTATCATTACGAACACAATCAATGTAACAAGCAGCAGAGTTGAAGTTGTGTCAAAATCACCTGGGAAGACCGCCACCAGCAGGACAGTACTTGTTAGAATAACAATGGTAGAAGGAAAAATACTTCATTATTGTACAAAAGCACACACAAACACACACAAAGTCACATAATGTGACCCAAGCTAAGTTATCGAAACCCCCTTGATGAATTAGTTTCTAAAAATATGTCCTCCCTTTGCAGAATGTTTGGCATCTATATGAAAAGTACTGATTGTTTGAAAATAGAAGCCGTGTTTTTAGACTTTGAAATAAAATTTGCTACAAATTGTGGGCGCTTTAAGCTGATCCGGAGCAGTCTGGTCTGCAGTGGTGGCTTTAGTTCGTATTGTGGGCTTTTTTGCTTAATTGCTCCATACGAGTCTAGGCTGCTGAAATAAAGACGCAAAAAAGACACAACTGTTTGTATAAAAACTTTCACTGATTGGCCGTAGCCACTCTGGGTTAAGGTTCCAAATTATTTAAATGCGAAAAGAAACAAAACATCCTACCTACAATAAAACACGGTGGAGGTTCTGTCATGCTGTGGGGCTGTTTTGCGTCATCTTGTTCTGAAGGGTAAAAATAAAAGAAGAACAGCTTCAGAAAACTAACCGCAGTCCAACAGCTAGAAGTTAGGGGGATGTCAGCTGCAGTTTGTTGAGTTTGGGGGTCACATGAATGTCAGGACATTCTCCAAAGCATCGTATTTACTGGTTACTTATTCTATGTCGTTCGTGTGGATTTTATTGTGGCACATCCCTCCAACCTAAACGGTGTTTCAGATCACACACACGCCCCTTCATGGAAACAGTAGGTCTTTCCGGTAGAAACATGACTGAAGAAATCCTGTTAGCTTGGCCAGATTCTCCAAGTCTTAGTCCATTTAAACGTCTGTGGGATATGACAGATAAACAAATATGAATATGTGGTGGCTAAAGGGGCCCCTACTCAGTTTTAGGTGGCCGTATGTTATGACTGATCGGTGCATACGTCAAATTCTGTACATCAGGAAGTGACTGGACTGTATTTACTCTTTCATAGGCTCGTTCAGCTTTGTGAGGTGGTTAATTTAGGAATGAAGAGCGATGTCCTCTCTCACTGAAAAGGTAAGTGGATCCTGCTTGAGTGGACCGCGTGTCCAGGGTTGAGAGTGTGGTGATTTGGAATAAATGGGCACCTCGTGACCGTGACGACACTGTCCTGTTGTTGAGAGGTGTTGACATAAGTTATCATACCTTCAGTTCTCTTTATCATTTAGACAGTATCACTGTAGTAACCATTGCTGCCTATTCTTTGTCCCATTGGCTCGTCTTTCTCGTCAGTAAAAGGTCCCGCCCCTCTGGGCAGAGGAAGTCTGTGCCGCATGGCGTCGGGGCAAGATGGGCGGCAGGAGGTTGGGGCATCGGCGGCCTCCGGCCTGGCCAAACCTCTCTACCTACAGCGCCTGGAAAGATCCCTGAAGTTGGACAGCTTTCTGCGCCAAACCGCTGCCATCTTTAACAGAGATATAACCAGGTGCAGAAACACGGGGGAGTTGAATGTTGGGGTGCACTTGGAAGTTCCGCACATTTAAAAAAAAAATGCAAACGTGTGTACAGTAACTGTGTTGTTAATCACACCAACATGATTATACGCGTGGGTCTGTTTTACATGACATGCAACAGTTTAGGTCGGACTTTGACTGTACAGTAGACACAAAAACGGGAGAATGAACGCGTGGGAAATTCTAAATGGTGAACTCATAGCTGCGTCATTTTACGCTGCAGTGATGATAGCGACGACAGCGACGGCGCGCTGGGGCCGGGGCTCTCCCTGGACCCCTCCGCCCAACATGCAGCGTTGACCGTGAAGAGGGAGCCATGTGAGCAAGAGGACGGGTCGTCAGATGGGAAACCCCTGAACGGAGTGCTGCTGCTGCAGGGTAAAGGTTGGTCACGCCTTTCAAATACTTCGGTTTCTGTTATTCTCCTTATTACATCTGCATTTGGTATTAAGTCATGCGCCTGTCTAATATATAATCTGATGACTTCCACGTTGTTCTACTTCGACAGAACAAAAGGCAGATAAAACAAGCCTGTACAATTTTTCGAAGCTGAAAAAGAACAGGAAGTGGCTCAAGGTATTTACGCAGGCGAACCCTTCACTGTCTTCCACATTAAGGCACAAAGACAAAAATATGAACACATAATGAGCATTTCTTGCAGCCCCTTCTGTTTCCCTTCCTGTGCCCCGTTATTTGGGGCAGCTCAAATGTTGCGTTTTATTTCACTTCGTCCCCTCCCTCAGCCTCCTTTAATCACGCTCCTCTTCCCCGTGCCTTCGGCAGAATATCTTGATGAGTGACGACACCACGGACTCCGACACGGAGTCTGACGATTCCAGCTTCCGTTTGTCCCGGGAGGAGTTGCACGACATGCTGAAGCTCCATCGGTTCACCAGGCAGCAGCAGAGCAAGTTCTACTCCGACCGGGAGGTATAAAGCTGCTTGTGTTTTAAACACATTACCTACTACTGTTACAAAGAAACAAACAAAAAACAACAAAACAACAACACACAAAGGGGTAATTGTTTGTTGTAAATGTGTTTTGATGCAGCTTTATCAGTATCAGCACTACAGCACGGGGCTCCTGTCAACTCACGACCCTTTCTACGAGCAACAGCGCCACCTGCTGGGCCCGAAGAAAAAGAAAATTAAAGACGAGAAGAAATTTAAAGGCAAGAGAATAAGAATTTCGAAGCAAGTCTCGGCAGAAAACGAGAAAAGGAGCTATTTTAAAAAAAAAAGTCTTCTTCCATTGTTTTCAGCTAAACTGAGAAAAGTGAAGAAGAAGAAGAAACGAGGGGAGGGGGACTTTCTGGATGAGGATCGTCCCTATGTGAACAGGATCTTTGCCAAGTTTTCCCATGATGCTCCACTGCCCGTGGTGAAGAAAAAGCACCTCACCACCGAGCAGCTGTACGCACGGCGGCGTAAAGTGTGGCTCACCATCGCTAAAAAGGAGATTCCCAAGGTTAGATTAAAAAAAAAAATAATAATAATGCCAGTGCATTTACTTCACAATGTCGTATTTTTCTGTTTTCTGCAGATCAATATGAGAAAGTTATAAAATGATCTGAGATTTGTTTATTTTAGTTTTTATTTTTACAGTCTTTCAAGCAAAAGATTTCTGCTAAGAACTTGGTGCTGACAAATGCGAAGAAGGTGAGTAAAACGTTAGTTCAAATCAACTTTTACTGGCACAGTGGACTTGTTTTTACAGATTTTCTTGATTTTTCTTGAATTGTTTTGTTTTGTTTGTTTGTTTACGGTAACTTCTTGGCCTCAGCTTCTCATTGTTATCACCTGCAAACGAAGGCGAAAGGGTGATAATAATTTGTTTTAATTTAATTTAACTTGATTTTAATGACACTTTCAGAAAGTAACCATTGGATGTACATGGGAGTCAGTCCCATGCAAAATGGCTGCCCCACAGCTAATCCACATTAGCCGACACAAAAAATTGCTCTAACTCAGTCGGTTTTACAGATGTTGAGGTCAAATTTGACGTGGTAGTAGCTGAGAGTCATCCGCAACATGCATTTGGAGCGAGAACACATTGTGCATAATGTTAGTTTGATCCAAACGGCTCTAACTCTCATTTCTCAACACAAGTTAGTCCAAAACGCTGGCATTAAACTCAGCGGGCGACACGCATTACTTCAAGGAATGCTCGCTTTAATACGACTCCTGAGTGTAAGCGCCGGTTCACTCTCTCCAGCTGGCTCACCAGTGCATGCGAGAGGTGCGGCGCGCAGCCATCCAGGCTCAGAAGAACTGCAAGGAGACGCTGCCCCGCGCTCGACGCCTTACCAAGGAGATGATGCTCTACTGGAAGAAATACGACAAAGTGGAAAAGGAGCACCGGAAGCGGGCGGAGAAGGAAGCCCTGGAGCAACGGAAACTTGATGAAGAAATGCGAGAGGTGGGTTTTTCAGGGAGGTGGCCGTCAGCAGAGACATTGCACTCATTGAGAAACATAACTAACGGTACATTTTCTTTTCTTGGTTTTTTTTGTTTGTTTGTTTGTTTTCTCACAGGCCAAACGTCAGCAGCGTAAACTGAATTTCCTCATCACCCAGACGGAGCTGTACGCGCATTTCATGAGCGGCAAAGCCAGCGTGGTGGGTGCAGGAGGAGATGCAGCTCAGGAGGAAATTCTGAAAAAGCTCGAGGACAATTCAGCCCAGAGGCAGATAGACGTCGGAGGAGGAATAATGGTCAACATGGGACAGGAGGACTATGGTATGAATGCTGTTACTAAACTCCTACAAGTGTTGTTACGGCTACGTTCACGCTGCAGACAAATGCGACCCAATTCCGGTTTGTTTTGCCCCTATGCGACACATATCAGATGTGAACGTGACAAATCAGATTTTTTTCATATCCGACCCAGGTCTTTTCTGTATGTGGTACTGAATCGGATACGTATCCGATGTTTTTCAAAGGGTGAACGTTCATGTCGCATTTCATCCGACTGTTACGGCGGATGAAAGGACGGTGGTCCCCCACGTCTTTGTCCCACCACCACTCTTGGCTCCGACTCTCCATCCACACGTGCCTCTGCACAGAGGCAGGAGCCACAGCTCCAGAAAAGGCCATCGTTAACATTTGCGCTCTTTTTTTCTTCTCCGTCTTCTTTTATCTTTTACCGTTTGGATGGACAGTCGGCTCCGATTGGACAGCAGCTTTAGCATATTTACTACCGTGAACTCAGCGTGCGGAGCGTGACGTCATATCGTCTTCTGTGCACGTGGGTCATTTCGGGAACTGGAGACTGCTCACACGGGAGTCTGATGGAGGTCGACTTGAAAATGGACTGTGAACGACCACGCAAAGAAATCGCATTTAAGCAAAAAGTTTAGAACATAGAGCACTAAGACCTGCAGTGTGAGCGTAGCCTTACTTTGTTGTGTTTTGGCAATACATAAGTGTCAAATTTGATTAGAATCCTGATTGTTCTTGCTTTCAAAACTGATTCTGTGATTACAGACAGCGAATACTACAAAACTCAGGCGCTGAGGAACGCCAGAGACGCCCATCAGATTCATCAAGAGAAAGTAAGCTCAGAAATGCGATCATCCTGCACAAAAAAACCTCCCAGCTCTGTACGTAACCTCAATCCCCCCCCCCCTCTTCACAGACGCGAATGTTTGACGAGGAGGCCAAAGACAGTCGCAGCGCCTCTCTGCACGCGGCCGGGAGCTCGTCGTCGGGGCTCGGCTCGGGCTTCGGGGAAAGCTACAGCCTTTCAAACCCGTCCATCCAGGCGGGAGACGACATCCCCCAGCCCACCATTTTCAACGGCAAACTGAAGGGTTACCAACTCAAAGGCATGAACTGGCTGGCCAACCTCTACGAGCAGGTACTCACGGCTGGGCCTGGAAGCGGAAACCGGCTCGATCGGCTTTGAGGAAGAACTTTTTTCCTAGAAAATGTTGGATTTTTTAAAATGCCGCAACAACAGGAACGTGTCTGTTTTAAGTGAGTTTGTTTGCCTTTAGCGTTAGTAAAATACCTCATAAACCAGTGGGCTGCTTTTAATGAAACTCTCATATTGAGTCAGTCCCGCTCAAGATGGCCGCCAAAGCTATGAGACCTTGGCAAACACAAAAATGGCTGTAAGCCGAGGCAGTTTTACAGAGATAGAGCTAAAATTGATGTGGTAGTAGCTGAGACTGATGTCCAACACATGCTCTGAGCGCTAACAGGTTGTCGTTTACTATTTGGAATCAACTCTATCTGTTAGCAAAATGATCAAATTAATCACTTGATGGATTTTAATGAATCTTTCCGGAACTGATCATTGGCTCTCCCTCCACAGCTTAATATTATTTGGAGCACAGAAATGGCTTCACTTCAGTCAGTTTTACAGATATTAAGCAGAATTTCTGACGTAGTAGTAGCTGAGAGTCACTCACATCACACGATATCACACGAGATTAGGCTTAAAGTTGGGCGGTGGGCCTTTTTATTATTCTTATTTCTGTAAAAAATAGGCTTTCCAATAGCAGGAACGTCACTGTATCATCAGTAACGGCTAACTACAGCTGCAGGAACCGGTGGGTGAAGCGGAGTTCTGTTGGAGAGAAATATTTCTAACTGGTTGACTATTCCAGGATTTGAAGTGGATCTTTTTGTCTCGGTTATCTGTGTTTAATTTCCATTACAGCCTATGAAAGCACTGCATTTAAGCTGAGTCACAGGAAATTACAGGCTCGCGGTTTCACGTTATTTTACTACTGGCAGTGTTTCTGGAAACGGGGGTTTTATTCGTTTCTGTTAGAAATCTGCCTCGCTAAAGGAGTTAATGTTCTGCAGTTTGTTGTTTATTAGGTCAGCAAGTACACAGTATAACAGTGTGCGGTCAACGTCTCTTAAAACCCAGCTTCGCTTTTGCAGTTTTCCCTGAAGTGATTTTTTGGCGCTCTATAAAACGGCTTTATTACACCACCCACATGGTTTTATTTTCTCCCCCCTTCTTCTCGTTTCTTCAGGGAATTAATGGAATCTTGGCAGACGAGATGGGACTGGGAAAGACGGTCCAGAGTATCGCCCTGTTGGCCCACCTAGCAGAGGTGAGAGGGAGGACGGGGGTCAAAAGGCTTGTGCTCACCCTCCTCTCCTTTCAATAACGGGGTGGAGATGTACCTGCTGTTGTTTTTAGACCTGCTTCTTTGCGCACCTGCATCTTTTAAGGACTAAAGACACATTTTTGCTTTCTTAAATCCAAATGGGGTCAAACTAAAGGGGGGAAATCAGTGGAAATGGGAGCTTTTCAGTCAGCTACTGCTGACAGAACAATGCATGCCGCGTTCCCTCTGGGGTTCCCGTTACCGGGGGCCTTTGTGTACAAAGACCGCCTGTCGCAGATGCTGAGAATCGGTGTCTTTTTCTGTTCCCGCACAGAGAGACAACATCTGGGGTCCGTTCCTGATCATCTCGCCGGCGTCCACGCTCAACAACTGGCACCAAGAGTTCAGCCGCTTTGTGCCCAAATTCAAGGTGAGAATCCCCAACACAGCAGCGGTAAACGTCTGCGAAAAACACCCCCCCTTTAGGGAGTTCCTTTTTCTTCTTCTTTTGTTGTATTTTTTTTGCCCTTGAACCTTGTGTTACATCTAAAATGAAACTACGCCACAGTATAGGAATGTACATTGCCTGTTGTTGTTTTAAATGAGGTGTAGGTCCAGTGATTAGTTTCTGAGAGTTTCATTAAAATTTGTCTAGTGGTTCATGAGACACATGATCGTCCAGGTGATAATAAGAGTCCACTAGAGGGCAGTATTAGGTCATTATTAACTAAAAGGCTGTTTTGACTTTAGTTAAGTTTTCAAACATTCCTTTTTTCGTGCCTCAACTGACCCTTCGACTGGTTGCGTGTAAACTATAAATCAGTTATCGAGCACATCAGCATATCAGCTGCGTTTGTTGGAGCTTTCACCCAGACACCCCATAATACTCAGGGCTCTTTACTCAGCGTTCAGCTGTGCCCGCCGAAGGTCTCCGAAAAATGTCGAAATGATCCACTTTCAGTTTGTTTTGCTAATGAGGTGCGAAAAGACCCAATTTCACCCTTTGAAGATAAGCTTCCTGAGCGCTCAGAGCAAAGATGGAGTGGAAACAATGGCCGCGCGGCGCGACACGGCGGCGCGCAGCTCTGTTCACGGCGCAGTCTGCGTCAGTGCTTCGTAGCCGATGCCGTGCCCTAATGTTTCCTCTGAAAACATCGCATTGTTTTTTTTTCCCCCCCTCGCACTGATCACTGTAACCGTGAACTTGTTTTTAACCCCCATGACCCCCGGGTCCTCCAGGTCTTACCTTACTGGGGGAACCCTCAAGATCGCAAAGTGATTCGGAAATTTTGGAGCCAGGTAAAAACAACGTTATTACAAACATATAAATGAGAATCAACACTTTTCTCTTTAAATGACCCCTCTCCACTGGAAACGTTTTTTTGTTTTTTTTTAATTTAGAAAACGCTTTACACCCAAAACGCACCTTTCCACGTGGTGATAACGAGCTACCAGCTCGTGGTCCAAGACGTCAAGTACTTCCAGAGGGTGAAGTGGCAGTACATGGTTCTGGACGAGGCCCAGGCGCTGAAGAGCAGCTCCAGGTAAAGAGGAAACCCAGCCCTGGCTGCTGTTGGACTGCGCCGGCTGTTATTAGCAGCATTTTATGCACTGATTTATACGGTAACTCTTCATCGGTTTAGTCAGACTTTGTGCCGTTTTAACCAATCAGCTCGATCAGGATCCGTGTGCTCCGGCTTCTGGTTGGTGTAAGTTTTATTATTTTAAAAAGTATTGACTTTATTTAAAATACAATTTCCCCATAGAAATACACTGAGATCTCTTCAATTCCTTCAAAAACACGACTCTCGTTGAAATCTGAGTCAGCAAAATTTGCTTTATTTTTTTGTCTTCTTATGCTACTGTTTTGCTAAATTTAGCTTTTAGGTGCTGTTGTGCTTATTTTATGTTTTATCTATCTGTTTAGCTTTCAGGTATAATTTAGCTTTTTAAGTCTGTAGCTATGGTTTTGCTAACCTTAGTGTTTAGCTTCAGTTTAGCTAATTTTAGCTTTAGTAAATGTTTTGCCATGTTTAGTTTTAAGTTTCTGTTTTGCTAATTTAGCTTTTAGGTAGTTTTGTGATTAATTTAGATTTTAACTACAATTTAGCTAACTTTAGCTTTTAGGTTTAGTTTTTTTAATTGTTTTGCTATATTTAGGTTTTACCTTCTGTTGTGCTCATTTTAGCTCTTAGCTGCAATTTAGCTAATTTATCTTTCAGACATAATTTAGTTATTACGTTTTTAGCTGTGGTTTTGCTAGCCTTAGCTTTTAGCTACAATTGAGCTAATTTTAGTTTTATTAGTTGTTTAGCTTTAACCTTCTGTTTTGCTAAGTTTAGCTTTTATTCTGCTTGTTTTAATTCAGTTTCAGCCTCTGTAACAAACCTCAGCACTCAGCAGTCGTACAGCGTTTCCTGTGAAAGTTCAGACTTTTTTAGTTTTTCTGTTATTTTTAATAGTTCTTCATGTAGTTCAGCACAATTCGGATTTACTTTTGACTAAGAAAAAGTAAAAATGCTACCTCTGCATCATTCTTAGCTGTTTCTAAAGACTGGATATTCACCCAGAAGGTGTTTTAAATATCTGTTTCATTTTGAAAACGTTGACAGGGGATTGTTGGTTTCCCCTCTCCGTTAACAGCTGGTTTAAACGTTTATTATTGACGGTCAGTATTTGCAGCTGCTTCGTTAGATCGGAAGCTGAAGTTTCGGCTGTCTTTTCCCAGCGTTCGGTGGAAGATCCTCCTGCAGTTTCAGTGTCGAAACAGACTCCTGCTGACTGGAACGCCCATCCAGAACACAATGGCTGAGGTGACTGTGTGTGTGTGTGTGTTGAAATGAGTGTGTGCATATCAGAGCTGTTAACATCTCTGTGTCGTTGCTGTTTCCCCAG
>JAOXNZ010000085.1:14735425-14747916 GCA_028566095.1 Kryptolebias brasiliensis
TTTACGAAAATGAACGTCACCCAGCTGATTCTCTCAGATGACTGTACTCTTGTTAGTCCCCCAAGCAGGAGGACGTCACACAGGACACCTCTCAGAGGTGTCTGTGACT
The DNA here is from genome assembly GCA_028566095.1 of Kryptolebias brasiliensis. Taxonomy (NCBI): domain Eukaryota; kingdom Metazoa; phylum Chordata; class Actinopteri; order Cyprinodontiformes; family Rivulidae; genus Kryptolebias; species Kryptolebias brasiliensis. Next base: position 14,735,535 of record JAOXNZ010000085.1, read on the forward strand.
TATCTTTGCACATGTTGTCACTTAGTTCAGGTAAACTGCTGGTGACTCATCTGCCACATTTGATTTTTTCCTTTGTTTCTCCTTCTGCAACCCCACTCCTGCAGCACGCCGCCTGACGTCACTCCATCACTGGAAGGTTAACTCTGTCATTTAAAGGTTGAGAGCAGGATCATGGGGACGTATTTAACTGGCGTCACATGTTGATGGGATGACAGAATTTAGTCACACTAAAGTCCTGTGAAGAACAAAGACAACGAGAAATGTGTCCTTCATGGAGACAAAGGAGAAAGGATGTCGACAACGAGGAACGGCTCCATTAGAGCATCCTAATAGGCGACCAATGGCTCGGAAATTGAATCAATTAGGAAGAAGGGGTCAGAGGAAATGACCTCGGGGTCAGTGAACCCCACCTTTTAACAACAGGAAGGGCTCTGTCACAATGCTGACCGCTGAACTGGGAACAAGCTTTTCTTAAATCTCTTGAAAGATACAGATCCTAATGAGAACCGTGTCTGTGTGAACAAAAATGCCTACAGCTCAAATTTACAGATATTGAGCTAAAATTTGGTCTGGTAGGAGATGAGCATCAACCACAATGCATACTCTGAGCACGACACACTATATGACATCTTTGTCTGAAACGTTGGCATTAATTGTTTCAGTCAATCTTGTTTGTCTGTTAGCAAAAAATATCATGAACCACTGAACAGATTTCAATGAAACCTTCACAAAGCAAACATTGGATGTTCATCTATAACTGATTAACGTTTGAAATCAACCCAATTTAAGATGGCTCCCACGGCTGATCAACATTAGTCAACACATAAAGGACTGTATCTCAGTGAATTTTACAGATACTGAGCTTCAGTTTGTTGTGGTAGTAGCTGAGAGTCATATCCAACACAGACTGCTGGGAAATCTTGCAAGATCTTGTGATATTGGGAAATCATGCATAATGTTTTTTTTAAGGCTTAACCAAAATGGCTTTAACTTTACATTTCTCAACATAAGATCTTAGCTTAAAACTCTGGCACGAAAGACGACGGGCGATATGCATTCCCTTTAAGGAACTCTTGGTTTTTAATTAGGAAAGGCAATTCTTAGATAGCTTCAGTTTGCACCTCATGTTGTTTTTAAACACGCTTGTGTGTGCGGCAATGCAAGTTCTTGCTTTGCCGCATCTTCTTCATTGAGGCTGAGTGGCCCGGAGCAGGGCTGAGGAGCAGAGGATGAGCTAGAGGAAGTGTGTGAGAGGAAAACTCCTGAGCTGGAGGACGACAGTAACGATATTTCTGTTTATCTGAAGAGACGGTTGTGGGGTATTTTTGGACGGCTGCTGTTTTTTCCTCCGCAAATTCCAGGTTCCGGCTGTTTTTCCTTCTCCTTGTTCCCAGCCTGTGAATGCAGAGCCGCTTCCTCTCCCTGCTTCCTATTCTGAGCCTCTGATTGCTCGGTGGGGGTGGCTATAGTGTATATACAAGAGTGTGTGTGTAGCCAACCAGGAGGGAGGAATGTTGCAATATGTATTATTGTTTTTATTATTTTTGTCAGACGATTTGAACTAATCAGAGCGTGTGGAGGGTGTGGAGGATGTAACCATTAAAGAGATCAGCTTGTCAACTGTTCCCCAAGTGCTGCTTTTCTCTGATCCAGCTGGTGATGGGAGGTGCGAGCGTGTGTGTGTATGTGTATGTGGGTGTGGGTGTGTGTGTGTGTGTGTGTGCGTGTGTGCACTCTATGCCCCACACGCTCCTTTCAGCGAGGAACAGACAGATGGATCTTTCCTTTGGCCGATGTGTGAGTCTGGCTTCTGATCTAACGCTCCTGCTGCAGGCCAAATTACTCTGCATCTTTCAGTGTAAAATTCACCCACTTTTAATTAAACTGCACCCAAAAGATTAAAAAAAAGCAAATTCAGCACTCGGATCTAAGCTAAATATTATATAATCAAGCGTCTCGTTGGGCCTTTTTATGGTGCGTTTAAGCGTGCCAAGCAGAGTCCTAAACAATATGGTGAAACTGTTGCTTTAGATTGTTGTGGTGTGACTCAGATTTTACATTTCTTATTGTAAAACATTTAGATTGACACCTTGGACCACAAGGCTGGCTGCTTATCTGCTCAAATTGCTCATGTGGGTTTGTATAAAACTCACTTTTGGAAAAGTTAGAAAAAGAAGGCCAAATGCCCGTATTTGTTTCCAAAAAATGTTAATGGGTTTTCTGTTCGCAAATGTTTACAAATTTGAATCTGATACTTCATCTGGTTTTTGGAATGTGACCCTGGAGTTGCTTTGGTAGATGTTCTAGTAAGCACTAAAAGGTAATAAAATGCTTGACGGACGCTGATGTTTTGTCCAGAATTCAGCGTGTTTTGAATGTTTTCAGCGTGAGTTTTTTTCTCTCTTTGTCTCACTTTTTAAAGTATACAAACAAGGAGTGATAGGAGTGATTTCTTCTTTGCTCGTGACACACACTGAACACAAAGGACAAGGTACAGCAGAATCTATGTTTGAGCTGCAGGGAAACAAACCTGATTACCAGTAACTAAACAAAGGAGAAGAAGTATCCTTGAGCGTGAGTTTTTAGAACTTAAAGCTGGAGTTAGATCTGTTTTTTCTAACTGTTTGTCCTTGAAGTGTTAGAGCAGATCTTAGGAAGTGGGGTTCTTTGGGCAAGGTTATGAACAGTTATTATCTTACCTGTTGTAGATAGTTCTTTGAATAATCTCTGTTTGCACAAAACAGTTTATTTCTGACCAGACAGATGAGCTAACAACTAATCTGAGCAGAGCCAAGACCAAAGTTGATTTCTGCCGTCTTAAAACAACTTTGATCTCAAAGGTTTTAAACCTTTTTCAGGCTGTCCTCTATTGCAGGTAAGATACTGATTACTCCTGAGTACTTCATATAACCCCAATTCATTTTTTTAATACATACATATATATACACAGTATATACACACAGTTTATATATATATTTTGTTTTCAGGTCTTTAGATGGAGCTGCATTAGTTGTTAGCATTGGAAATATTTGTGCTTTGCCTTAATAAGAATAACAAACTCATAACATGTGTTACTTATAGTGAGAAATATATTTCTTTAATATTGGTTTAGTTTTTTAGCACAAATTGATAAGTTGGTTAACTTTATTTTACAGACTTGACAAAGGTATTGTCTGTGTCTGAAGATTTGTATGTCTGTTTGTTAGCAAAATATCTCATGAACCACTAGATGGATTTTAATGAAACTTTCATGAGGTAATTATTGGGTGTACATCTACAACTGAATTGCGGTTCAAGATGGCCACCACAGCAAGTCAAAATTTGCCAACAAAACATTGCTGTAACGCAGTCAATTTAACACATATGAAGTTAAAACTTGATGTGGTAGTAGCTGAGAGCCATTCCTAACACATACTTGCAATATTTATTGCGTGAGAACCGTGCATATCGTTATTTTCAAGGTTTGACCAAAACCGCATTTCTCAACATAAAATAATCTTAGTCTAAAACGCTGGCATATGGGTTTTAGTAAGGGAATGCTAGAAATAAATTGTTTATTTTTCCATTACAGTTGACTTTATTTATAGCAGGTGGCAAAAGGTCACAGCAAAAGACATAAGATGAGTGTTACTGTGTCTGTGTCCTCTAGATGAACAGCTATAGTGTTGACATAAAAACAAAGGCCCACTGCAGGCTGTTCCTCTGCTCATTTCACATTAGGTCATTTACACCACTGCCATATTGAATTTCTTTTTTTCTGTTTGTAGTTTACACCTTTAAGACAAGCATGTCAATTGTAAACACAAGTAAACAAGTAATGGTCTAGCCTTGCTTGAAGGAATGCATACCTCCTGCCACCAGTTTTAGATTACGATCATCTTATGTTGTGAAATGACAGCTATTTTAGTCTAACCTTGAAAATAACATTATGTGCGATCGCATGTGAGATTGCAAAACCTTGTTAGTGTTTGTAGCATGTGTTGTGAATGACTCTTAGCTACGACCACACCAGGTTTTAACTCAGTATCTGTACAATTCACTGAGGTAGAGCCATTTTCGTGTAGGCTAATGTCAGTTAGCTGTGGTGGCCATCTTGAATCAATTTGACTGCAAAAGGTAATCAGCTGTAGATATACATCCAGTGATGACTTTGTGAGAGTTTCATTGAAATCCATTCAGTGGTTCATGAGATATTTTGCTCACAGACAGATTTGATTCCAAAAGTTAGTGGCAAAGTTTTAAACACAAATCTTCTTAGATCAGTTAGCACTCAGAGTATAAGTTGCATATCAGTCTCAGCTACTACCACAACAAATTCAAGCTCAATATCTTTAAAATTGGCTGAGTTATGGACATTTCTATGTTTGCTAAGATTACTGTACTGTAGCAGCCATCTTGAATCAGAATGACTCCAGTAGTTTATCAGTCTTAGAGGTACATCCATTGTGTATTTTCTGAGAGTTTCAATAAAATCAGTGATTCATGAGGTATTTTGCTAACGGTACAGACAAATAAACTCACACATACAGTCATTCAAATGCAACATTTGAATGAGTTCAGAGTAAAAAAAAAAATCTGAAATCTATTATTTTCTTTTCTTGTTATGTCAGAGAGTTTTATGTGGACAGGTTTATCAGATTTAAACTTGCACCAAAACCCTTTATCAGAGTTTTTAGCTGAGGAGAAATGATGTAAACGACACAACAGTGTTTCCCCAGTTCTGCTTTTGCTTTCATTTTGCGCTCAAGTTTAAGAAAAATACGTAAAACTCCCGGATTTATCTTCCTCAGCTATCTGACCCAGTAAATCTTGTGTTTTGTGCTGTTTGTCTGGTTCCTCTCAGAGACTTTCAGAACCGTTTGAGCCGGCCGCTGAGCATTTTGAAATCTTTCATTCCAGTTTTATCAAGACGGGAGATAAAACTAACATTTGCTTGGGATTATGAAAAATGTCTTCTCTCCCGGCAGGCGAGCGCTTTTGGCCTCTAAACTTATATCCTTATCCATTTTCCCTATCGGACAGAAGTCTGGAATTTCCAGCTGAAACCAAATGGGATAAGGGTGGCGTTGTCTCTGTTTAGACTATAAATGTTTATCTGTAATACATTTCAGAGTGTAGCAAAACACAGATCTCTGCGCGAGTGTATCGGTGTGAGTTTTATTATCGCCCGCCGCCCAAAGCCGAAGGCAGAGGATAATCTTTTAGCCCATGTCTGTCTGTTAGCAATTCATATCTCATGAACCACTAGACATATTTTAATGAAACATTCAGAAAATTGTCGTTGGATGTTAATCTACAAGTGATTACCTTTTGGAGCTAACCTAATTCAAGATGGCAGCCAAAGCCAACTGACCTTAGAAAACAGAAAATTGCCTGTATTTCAGTCAATTTCACAAAAATTGAGCTAATATTTGATGTGGTTGTAGCTGATAGTCAGTCGCAACACATACACAAAATTCTACTCATTTAGCAAAACCTTTGATTAAAAATTTAGCATTAACTGTTGGTATAAACCTTGTTTGTCTGTTAGCAAAATCTCTAATCGCTGGATGTATTTTAATGAAACTTTCAGAAAGTAATCATTGAATGTCCATCTACAACTGATTAACTTTTGTCAACCCAATTCCACATGCCTGTCACAGATAATCAACACTATACAACACAACAAAGGCTATTATTCAGTCAATTTCACAGATATTTTGCAACAATTTGACGTGGTAGTAGCTGAGAGTCATCCACAATACTCTGAGTGTAACATCTTGGGTTCTTGCATGAGACTGTGCATAATGTTTTCTTTCAAGGTTTGACTAAAACGGCTGAAACTCTTCTCAGTGTAAGACCATCTTAGTGTAAAGCTCTGGCATGAAAGGCAGTGGGCGATATGCATTCCTTCAAGCAATACTTGGCCTTTAATAAGCCTATTTATATATAAATCTGCTAAAACACCCGATATGCACGTCTTCCAGGTTAGAAGTGGATGAACAGGCAGCTCATCACTGCTGCAGTTTGTTTTACAGACACAGAAGGAATTTGTCTTTTCCTGGACTCATGCATCAATATGGCAGATGTTTCCTAGAGGATGGATCACAAAGCCTTTCAAACGGATTCACAAACTACCTTAATTGCTGTTTGTTTTGTCTCCCTCCAACCCACCCCCGCCCCCACCCCTTCTCTTCTCTCTGTCTTGCATCAGACATCTGAGGAGAGTTTTCAAGAACAAAATAGAATTCACATTGCCGCTGTAAAATTGGCTCTCGGACACACGGTTGGGGACGAGGTATTGTTTCCCCGCTTTCATCCGTCCACATTTGATCTCCGCTTCAACCCGCGGTCCGAAATGTGCTCAGGCTGCTGGAGCAAACCCAATTACAAGCCACATACATGATAGTTATGGTGTTTTTCCATGCCCTAAATGGGTATTGGGCGCTGATAGGATATCAAGCACACCTAAGTGCTTCCCTTTCCTTTCTCTCTTTATTTTCTTTCCTTTTTCTCATCGGCCTCTGACTCTCTATCAGGCCCCTCGCACATGCTTCGTGTCACGTCCTGTAGTGAACAACAAGTCTATCTCCTCTGGAAGGCACGATGATCCATGCCATAGATCAGTCCTCGAAATGTGCAGAGAACTGATTTAAAGCTCGGAGAAAGATTTATTGTGGACAGATTTTTTTTTTTTTAGAATAGAACATGATTAGGCATGCCTGATCGCTCTACCCTTCGCATTTCCTCAATTTTAACCCTTCTCTTTCAAATTTCTGTCCTTTCTGGCACACTTAGATTTTCCTTTTTTTTTTTTTTTTCCCCCCTGAACTTTCCCAACCTTCATTAAGCTGAACTGAAACCCATCAAAATACGTGAAACTAACTTAATGTCAAACTCATTCGGAATGTTTATTGACCAGCAGCCATCTTTCAGCCCTCATCAGCGTCACGTAGGTCGGTGTTTGTTGATGTTGTGTTAGTAACAACATGGATTGCCAAGAGTCATTTGGCCACTGGTGAAAAGAATTTAAACCCTCAAATGATTTGGGGCAAGGCAGAAAATTCAGGAGTATTCAGCATTTTACCTAGGATTCTAAAATTTCTGCCATGTGGTAAAACGTGAATAAACTCAAGGAATTAGACGAATAAAATAGAATATGCAGAATGTTGTAGAATTTGTTAATATGTAAATGTGTGTTCACTTAACAAACAAGAGTCTGTATTTTGGTATCTGCAGCTTCCTGTTTGAGTCATGTGACCTACGTAGGTGGGGCTCAAATCTCACCCCCTTACACATCTCAGAGAGCCATGTTTAAGATGTCTGCTACAGAGATCCATTGATTAACACTAAATGCAAAGCTCTGAGGGGGAGGGTCTGCAACCTGCGGCTCAGGGGCCACATGTGGCTCTCTATTTAAAGCAAACTGATGAAAAAGCAGAAAGCAGTTTTCAACAGGTTTTGGAAATTGCAAGATTTTAAGGCAGAAAATTATGTTTCCCTAACATACAACAAGTGACTGACGGAGAAAAACGAAAATAAACACCTGCCTCTTATACAAAATCCTTCAAAGAAATAAATGTTTTGACCATTTGAGGACTTTTAGGTGATAAATAACCAACAACCTGATGTGTTTTTTGTGTTTTAAACAAAAACAATAATTTCTATATAATTTAATCATATAGACCTAAAGAGTTTACCTTTTCTTTCTGCTTAACTAAAAACAAAAAAAAAGTCTCTTTCCAATCAGAATGCAGACCCTTGGCTTTGAGACTTATAACACTAAAGAAGGTTTTGTGAAGTGAGTGAACAACTTATCTGTTAGTTATGCCAGCGTATGATTAATTGGAACCACATGAACCATATAACAAAATAAGGAGAACGAGAGCTAACTTTAGCCAATCTCGTCAGCTAATTCTACTTGAAAACAAGAAGTAAGATGTCAGTTTATCAAAGACTTTGGAGCTGTGTGTAGAATAAGATATGATACAAATGATAAAGGTACACCTGTTTTAGGTGAAGCATTGCAGGGACACGGTTGTAGCCTCAGTCAAAGCCAGTTAAAACCTCGAGTTAAAGCAGGATGAAGGCTGCAGACATTCCAGGAGCAAAAGGTTTTGGTCACTGACAACAAAACAACAGATAGGGGAAACTGCAGCACCCTGAACATCATTATTGTGACTGAGTCAGGACTCTCTTAAGTAATACTAATGTCAACAATTTAAAACTTAGGAAATGTAGAGAAAACTTGCATGAAGCGTTATGAACATTATTTCACAAAACGGAAGAAGTGTTCATTTACTCTCACATGAAACACATGTGAAGTGCCTTATATAACAAAAGACTATTTTTTTATACAAATGGCTTAGAAGACTTTCAGGCACGTACTTTATTAAATCATTGAATGTTCTGTTGAACCGAAACCCCTTTATTTATGTTGAAATACATTAAAATTGGAAACTTTTCCTGTTGAATTGTTGACATTTTTTTTATCCATCAAATGATTAGACACTTTTGAGGATCAACATGTGGTTATATCATAAACATGGAATGTGTAGAAATAAAATAATAGGAATAAAAAGGGGCCCGAACAGGGAAATGTTTGCATTGCCTAAAACAACTCAAATTCCAAAGTCTCCTATTAGCTAAAATAATCTCTGTATTAGATATATGTTTTGTGAACAACATCCATGTTGCTGTGTGTAATTTTATACACACTGGCTTTAAGTTACTAAGGTTGACCGGTTTTCATCAAAGCTTAAAAAACACAGACAACCGTCATGATTACTCATTTCTAAATGAGTTTTAAGATATATAAAAATAACCCCAAATTCATTTTGCATAAACAAATACTAGTCTTTCTTTAACAAGGAGTTTTAATGTCGATGCTCTCATTTCACAGCACTCAGACTGTGAAACGTGATCATGTAACAGACCTATAAGCTGGAACAGTTGGGATTTTGGACTCAGGACAGTCTTGTAAAATAACCATAATTCTGCAACAAACTGTCTTTTTATAGGAGTCTGAGGGAAGGGAGGATGGCCTGAAAGGATTTGAGGATGCTCAGTCAGGAAGACCACAAATGTCATCACGATGCAATCACTAAAGCACAGTTTTGGTAGGAACTGTTTCTACTGTGTGAACAGAATAAGCTCCGTCCTGACTGGTATCTCTGGTTTACATCTCACAGGGAAAAGGAAAAATGACCTCATGTTGAAATGACTCAACATTTGTTTCAAGTAATACTGGAGTGTCACGGATAATGAAATAATGAAGCATGTGACTAACCAGCATTGCAGGGTATCAAAGGGAAGAAATGAGCTCACACAGAGTAAAAAGTATCACAAAGAATGCACTTAGTTAGTGTCATTCGGTCGCTTTCAGCCCCTCGGCCTCTCTGTGGCAGCCGTGATTCATGTGATTGAGAAGAGTGTGGGAGGGGAAGTGGAGTGGAAGGGGAGGAAGTGAGCCAGGAAGTTGGGGGGAAAAGCTGGTTTATCCAAGAGGCCTGATAATGTCGACCCACAGGAAACTGCTGAGGAGGATTTTCCACGATGTCGCACAGGAGCCCTGGCTCTAAAGTCGACTTGCACACACACACACACATCGCCACTAATCCCACACAAATAGGGGCCACCCACTCAGGTCTTGTGTGTGTCCCCTAAGCTGAAACCCCCCCCAAAACCTATCAATCATTGCTTTTCAAACTGATCGGCAGATCTGTCCGCAGGTTCTCTTTATCTGCTTTTCTGGCTGCACCTGCTGCAGCGGGGCACCGTGCCAGCGGTCATCCCCATGTTTCCATTGGCTGGCAGCTCTCAGCACCATGTTGTCCATTTAACAAGATGAAAAGCAAGTGTACACCTCAGCTTCATCCAAATCTGAAACCTGAATCTTAGGCTGCATCAGCTTCACAACAATATTTGCTTTGACATCAAAACACACCCTTCAGATGTGAGCAGAGGAGGAAGGTGTTTAAAAGGACCTCACGGTAGCTCTCATCTGCGCCAGCCTCAAAGGCATGTTTGTTAATGTGTGTGTTGACCATGTTTGTTCCACACGCAGACAGGGAGGGGTCCTTGTTTTCCTCCTGCTCTTCCCTTTGGTTACACTGTTGTTTCCCAGCCCCTCCTGAATGCAACACATCCCATTAGAAAGGCTTCTGCTGACACACACACAGACCCAGGAGGAAAATCAGTACTGAGAAGGCCTTGCTTCTTTTCCTATCGAGCGGTCGTTAGGGAAATGGAAAGGCAGTTCCATCAGCAGACTCCTGCTGCTAACGACATCTTTCGGCCTTCTGACTCTGTTCGGCTGCTGCGACTGTTTTTCTAACCAGCGGTAATGGTTCGACCACCAGCCGTTGTACATTTTCTCCTCATTAACATAGAGGGATGTTTTGTGACTTTATGACATTTAGAGGTTCCAGTTCCCTGTATGAAAAAAGAGAAACACACACAGAGACACAAACAGACATCAACATGCACACACAGCTGAGTAACCCCCTGGCCGCCCCCACCGCCCCCAACTCCCCTTCTCAGAGCTCCTGTTCCTTATCTTAAGCGTGCAGGCAGCTGTGTGTGAAAACAGAGAAAAAGACAAGTCTGTGTGCAAACGCCATTGTGTGTCAGGCAGCAGAGGAATAGGTGTGAAGTACAGTCACTGAGGTTGCCTTTCAACTTCTCCTTCCTTCTGCTGCTGCGAACAGTAGTGGGAGGTGGGAGGGAGCAGCATTCACAGCTGCAGAGAGGACGATGGATCTGTCTGCCACACATGAAGGAAGGGTAATGAATCAACAAATGTCTGTTCTGATGAGCAGCCCCATAACCACAGGTCATCCAAAGGGCTAATAGTTGTTATTAAAAGCCTGGTATTCCTTAAAGGTATGCATATCACCCACCACCTTTCATGCCAGAGTTCAAACTAAGATTGTATGTTGTGAAATGACAAAGTTATAGCAGTTTTGGTCAAACCTTAAAAATAACGTTATGGGTGATCTCATGCAATCTGTTAGAGTATGTGCTGGGAATGACTTTCAGCTACTACCACGTCAAATTGTAGCTCATTATTTGTACAATTGACTGAGTTATAGCTATTTTTGTGTTGGCTAATGTTGATTAGCTGGGGCAGCCCTATTGACTCCAAAGCTCAATCAGTTGTAGATGCACATCCAGTGATGATGTTCTGAGTGTTTTACTAAAATCTGTCCAGCGGTTCATGAAATATTTTACTCACAGACAGACAAATTCACACACCCACACACAGACACGCAAAACTATTATTGCCTGGCTTTTGCCTTTCCCCTGCAGGCAATAATAATCACGCTTTTAGATTAAGGCTATTGGATTTTAAGATTATTCATGAAACCTGGGATGCTGATGCTTACCATCTTAAGCTCTGAGAGCGATTGTGTGCAGATGGTTTTTCTCAGGCTGGGGTCATCAAATGCATGGAGAATGTCAGTGTAGTCCAGCATTATCTGTTTGGTCTGAAGTGCATAAAAACTCTAGCTCCATCTGTTCAATGGCCAAGTGCTAGTTTCAGAACGGGTTTATGTGATCTTGACAGAGATCAGGTGGCTAAGCAGGAGTGTTTACTGCTGAGAGAAGCGCACAGTCCGTCTTTGCTTCAGCTGACTTCGAATAAAAAGAAAATGCGATGCTGTAGGAAAAAAATGTTTAATAAGTAAGAGTGATAAATTGTAGTTAGGGTTGGCTAATAATTGACTCAAGAATGTTTGTCACACCGTCTTCTGTTTATGCATATTTGTCTCTGCACTGTTTTGTTGTTTCCACATGTCTGTTTCTCTATCTTGTAAAGTTTAGATTTTCAGGCCTTTGATTTAGAAAAATTGTGCATTTGATGTCTTCTGTTGGAGCGGCGAGGCTCTCTGCATGAAGGTTGTTTATGCTTCTCTTGTGTGTTGTTTCTGCGGTTGTTGTTGTAAGTTTGTGTTAGATTTGGGGGTTGCTTGTCTGTTATCTGTCACGTCTTGTGGTGTTTTCGGGATTGTTTGTGTGTGTTTTTGCCATGATTATTATGGGATGCAGCTTGCTGCTGAGACGCTTCCTGTTTATTACCCTCATTTTGGCCTCGGGTTCATCGGTGACATCACAAGAATTTTTTGCAATTCAGGGTCCAAGGTAAAGCTATATTTACGAGGCATGTGAAGCCATCGCCTAACCTTTGACCTTTTAAGAGCAAACTGTAATATTTTTTAGAATAAAATGTGGCTGACAAAAACAAAATGAAAAGCATCCATCTTCTTTACCCGCTTTTCCATTCCGGGTCACAGGGAGCCGGTGCCTATCTCCAGCAGCCACTGTGCGAGAGGCGGGGGACACCCTGGACAGCTCGCAAGTCCATCGCAGTGCCACGTAGAGACAAACGAGACAAACAACC
>JAOXNZ010000085.1:14779028-14792827 GCA_028566095.1 Kryptolebias brasiliensis
CTCTCCTACTAAATAAAATTAGCAAAGAACCACGAAGTGTACCTGACTCTTAAAATGAAGGTAAAACAATTTATAATAAAATAAAATAAAGGGCCACTATTTAATTACCTGAACCGCTTAAATGATTCTTCCAGTTTTTGAATTACATGTTTGGAAGAAATATTAGGATGTTTCTGTCAAACCGCCCCAGATTGCAACTGCTATTTGCTTTTGTAATGAACCATACAAGTCTATGTAAATGACGAAGAAGATTTCTTAACAGTTCCTTTAACAACTGGGTACTGTTTTGTGTATCACTGTGTTTTACTCTCATGGCCAAGACAATGAGTCAGAGGAAACACAACTTGGAGGAAATTAGAGTGTTAGTCAGGTCCTGTTCCTGTTGTCACTATACCACAGTCATGCATACACCTATTTTCACAGAGATTTGTCAGAGCTGAAGTATGACAGAATATAATTTCTTTACTGTGTACTGTAGAGGAAATACGACTTGGTTTACTTATATTTCTTCAAAGAAGTCACAGTTGTCTTGTGCTGCACAAAGGATGCAGCATCTGAGCATGTTGAGCTTTGCAACAATCTACCAGAAGAAGTGAGCAGGTCTGTCTTGTTACAGCATTTACATCAACAAAACTGGCCATTTCAAAATGGTGAAATCAGTCACCATCATCTTTTTCTGTGGCCAAAACATTTCCGGGCAAATGATTTTTCCATTTCTTTTCTGCAGCCAAATGTTCATTTTCTCTATTTGTTTTTGCTTTTTGGCTGTGTGCATGTAGAGCCTTGTTTAGTGAAAAAAAGAAAGAAAAAAGCTGTGTCTGATAACCATTAAAGCTTAACAAATAATTATCTCAGACAGGCTTTAGTTAGTTGAGTTTTCCATCCGTGTCAAGCAGTGAAAGGTTGTAGGACACTTGCCTTTGCATTTGTACCACCTGACAAGCATGATTCACATTCACACATCATCAGGAGGATGCCAAGATGATGCACTCTAAGTTGATGTTCACCGTGAAGTAACATGAACATGACTTTGTTCCAACATTCACAACTTTGCAGACTGTGTTGTCCACCAAAGGTTCATTTGTTACATGTCATTGGTCCAGGTGCCAAATTTTATGCTGTTTATTCTCAGATGAACAGATTAAGATGCCTGATGATGATTACCCTTAAATTAAACTCTCTCAAATACATTTTAAACTATTTTTTAACACATTGTGTCATCCACTAAGCTTTGTGCCAAATCTTGTAACACTGTATCATCATTTGGATTGAAACAATTCCCAGAATAAAAACCTGGAGTTGCACTTGAAAAAAAAAAAAAGTTAATTTGTGGAAACTTCTGAATTGTTTCTTCACATTTTTGTCCAGATGTTTATACGGTCATGTTATTCTCTCTGCAGGTCATTGCCTTAGCGCTGTCATGCACCTTAATGCTTACCTTAGGCTTTGGGCAAAACTCAGGTTCTGTACTTTATGTTCAGGATAACAGTGAATGTTCAGCTCTGTCAGAGGTAATACTTTGTTCAGTTTTCTTTATTTAAAACCAAAGTTCGAGACAGAATATTATTACACAAACAAAATTAACAGGAAAGGATTTTAAGCATCCACCCTTTTACTTATACTGTGATTTCACAGATCATATGAGGAACCACATGGTATTAATTGATTTAATCTGATATGCAATTCATAGAGAGAAGCTACAATTTGTCTCCAACCTCTTTTTCCTGACATGGTCCCAACAGAACCAGCAGGACCAGCCAGTATCCACAAATGTGCATATTCTAATCGCTCAGTTACATAACAACAGTGTCTGTGATTGTTTTTGTTATTGGCTGCATCTCTGTTGGTCGAAATACCCCAGCAACCAATCACGGAGCTCTCCGTATCTTCCTCCATCCTCAGAAATCTGCTGAGTGACAGCGGCCATGGCAACAGCCCGGCTCTCCGCGGCTCCCTCGCACCCCTGTTGTGCGGCGTTTGATGGCAGTTAAATGTGTTGCGGAGTAATTGGGTTGTGGACCGGATGAGATCTGTCCCCCTTAGGTGTGACAGAATGTGAGAAATGGAGCAGGTGGTGGAAGCCCAGAGGCTCTCCCACCCATTACAACATTCAGCCAATGGTTGTTTGCTTACCAGGTGTAAAACATGCCACTCTGTCATCCTGTCAGCGTGACAGCATGGACTGTGAACATGTCTGAAATTGGAATAAAGTTATCCTCTATGATGCAGGTATTAAAATATATTGCAGCACAATGAATCAGAGTGTAAAATCTATAATAGTGATTGTGTTGCCATTCTTGTTTTAGGACTTAAAAAATATATCAGCTGTGGTGAAATATCACAGGAAACAGACATCGACGCTGAGGTTTTGAAGGTCTAAGCTTTTTTAAAGAGGAAGTACATAATGGCAGTCTCTATCTTGCTGTGTATATAATTTGACACTTTAATGTGTCAACTTGAGTGGCAAATAATCTGATATGTGTGAGACTTTTGAGGTTTATCGATGTGAGTTTGTCGATAGCTGGTACCAGTTTTTGGATATCAAGACAACCAGCGGTTGATATTCAAGCTAATTTTTTGTTTGTTTTTGTCTGTTTCTATGTTTTTGGCCCATAACTAATACAACTTAATGGCACAAGGCCTTAAACATTTTAAGCACAATCCTAGTTTTTATTTGATTTATTTTTTAGAGATTAAAGCTGTATCATTTTACTTGATAGATATGATAATGTTTCTTCAAAAGTTAGCATAAAGAAAGCACAGATAGCAGATACACAATAATAGGTTGTTTACATGCAGGGGTGCAAAGTAGTAATCATTTCGTACCCAACAGGAACAAAATGTCAACCAGTGGGACAAAATGACAACCGCTGGGTTGAATTGACAGAGGGGATAAACTGACCAACACCAGTCACAACACAGCAGCTTGTTCAAACCTTGCTGAAGCTGATTATTTACAAAATGTTAATGATCAGCATTTTTGTTGTCCAACTGTCAACCTTCAAACCAGTCATTGATCAAGGTGAGAACAATACAACTCCAGTCTCTTGATCAATCAGTGCATCTCTGCTTGTAATTTGTGTCCGTGTTGTTTTGAAAGGGGAAAACAGTGTTTGCACGTCATAAATCCAGAACTTTAAAAACTGAGCCGGCTTTATAAAACTTCTACAAGTGAGGTTTGCTTTGTTACATTTTCTGTTTTGAATCAAAGTCATGAACGAGATCAGACACTCACTGACACCATCTGCTCTGCAACAAATAAACGTGTGAAACTTTAGCAGCCCCAAAACTGCAAACTGATCCAGCTCAATAAAACCCATCAACATGTGGGTTTCTTCTGTTCTGGCAAGAGAGAAGTGCTGTAACTGAGTAGAGACAACATCAGACATATACCATGTGAAAGGAACGAGCTGTCACATTACACTTGTACCAACTTCCATGAACAGCACTAAGGCAATGCCAAACATGATCGAGTGTCACGGCTGCAGGTTGGGTGCCTGACATCACTCGCTGTCACAGCCTGGAGGGATGATGCCAACCTGGCTGCAATGTGGCAAGGCAGGAAGTTGGCAGGAAGGAGGTGTAGGCTTAAGATCACAGTGTTTTCTGTGTTTCTTTTTTAAATAAATGTGCAATGCTTATTAGACTTTATTAACTATTTATTTTTAAATAACATTTCGCCTCTACTACATTTTAACCCTCCCTTGGCCTTTGGGTCAAATTGACCTGAAGTTTTGAAGGCTTCAGGAGGGTTAAATATACACTTGTTTTCATTTTCATTTTCTTATACCATTGTAATGTTGTAAATAAAAAGGCTGTTTACAAGTCATAGCTATCAAATTATGTAGAATAAATGCAAAAATAAGGGGCCACGCTAATTATTAGTACTTTAGGTTATTTATTAAAGCTTTATGTTTCCTGTATGGAAGCCAAAACTAAGTGTGCCAGCAATTAGGGTATGTAGTTCTTGTGTTACACCCAATTTCATTGTTCAGTATCATTGTCATAACACAAGGGATGATTTATACAGTAACTCAAATCATACACGTGTAGCTCTGCTAAACTTTACTGAATGTGATATTTTCAGCTTGAAACAGCTGCTTACATGACTGTCTTCATCTCTGATAAAAAAAATCATTTGATTTTATTGCAATTTTCAAATTTTTAATTAAAATGAGAAATCTATTTTTCTATTTCAAATATACATAAATGTACAATGACCTATTTTTTGACAAAGTTAGTTTTGCAAACTGATATTATTATTAATAACGAGATAATGTCACAATGAAAACATTCAAGCCTAGCCTCTCTCAGCTTCTATATTCTTTCCTTTACTCTTAAAACACTTCAGTTATCCTCAAGCTGTTCTATTATTTTACCATAGTACTTTGACATGTGAATGCTTTTACTACCTCTGACCACATCTCTCATCGCAGCAGTAGATCTGTTTAAAAACAGGATTCTTCCCAAGTTACAACATTTCAGCTTTACAAAGTTCTTTACATTTTCTGAGTGTTTTTAACAACAAAAATTTACCTTCCTGTTTGAACTGCTTTTAAATTACATGAACGTTATGACGTTCAGTTGCTGTAAACCTTGAACGATTGGGAAGGTTGACAAGTTAAAGCTGTTTGGAACTTTCACTCTAGTGAAAGTGCATCTTGAAGTGAGCGACCCTAAGAATCTATGACAAAAACAAACAAACAAACAAAAAAACAACTTGTGTGAAAGCATTAAATGATCATTGAAACAGTTTCTGTAGAAAAGCTATGAACTATTATTATCTTATCTGTTGTAGATAGCTTTTTGAATGACCTCAGTTTAGAAACGTATTTCGCTTGTCATTCTGTCTGGATTGACAAGCTGAGTATGTTTGAATGACGTCAAGACCAAAGTGAATTGCTGCCATCTAAAAACAACTCCAATCATAAATATGTCATAGTGGTTCATGCAAACACTATTTTATCAAGCTATACAACCCTGTCAGTGTGACACAACATGTTTTTTTTTACAGAGAATCCTATTTAATTCTGCTGCTATTTGCCAGTTCAGTACAACAGAAACTAGCTGAAACACTGCTGGTGCAGCTTGGGGCACTTCCTTCAGGAATATCATGAAACTTCTACCTGAATAATCATGTAATGCAAAAATGATGGTGATGTAAAGGTTTATACAGTCAAATTTGAAGTCCACTTTAGTCTTGGCCCTGCTCATAACCTTAGCTTGTCAATGTGATCACAATTAAACTCTATTTCATTCAAGAAGCAATCAACAACAGGTAAGATATTAATTGTTCAGAACCTGTCTACAGAACCCCACTTCAAAACATCTCTACTATTGCTTTAGAAAGAATTTTCTTTATGCACTTACACTTTAATACACTTTTTTCTTTTTTTACCACTGAATATATGTGTCTACCCAAAAGCTCTCTATAAACTTGTGAAGTCATGCACTTAAACTGACAAACAACCCAGTTCCTGTGCTTGGTTGCATAAATCTAAAAAATCCAGAGCATGGAAGAAGTGTATTCAAATCATCAGTGAAGTGTTGTTGCTCATTCAAAGGGAGCAATGTACTTCCATGATACACTTAAGGATAAACATAACTACTGTACTTAGTGCGCAACAATAGTGTGAAATTTTATCCTGGTGCAGGACATCTAGCCAGCATAGCAACAACACAGCGCCATGTGCCAATCGGAGGGATTAAGTTGTTTTGAAGCCGCATTTGATTATACAGCAGATAGTGAAAGGGAGGGAAGCGGCCCGAACAGCAAAGATAATGGTGCTAGATAGCCTCCCACAAAGCTGCATAGCTAAGAGCCTGGCTATAGTGTGTTTGTGTGTGGAAGAGTTTGTGTGAGTGTACTCATGTACGTGTGCTTCCATCTGTTTGTATACACATGGTAATCTGAATCAACGGGGAAACCTGAGCAGGCTCGCCCGCCACGTGGTTAATTATTCAGGGTGCTTTGGCTGAAATCTCACCTGGAGGATCCCTTATACCGCCAAGCACACTGCTGCCGCACGCTGGGGAAGCGGGAGGGAGAACAGGGGGGAAAAAAAGACCACTGGATAGGTAAGAGGATACCATACTTGCTCTTTGCGGTATGTTCACCTAAACACTCGGAATTAATTATCCAAAGATGGTTTATGATAGCAAAGGAGCTCTAAAGAGAGACATACAGAAAGCTTGCAAGAGCGTTTCATACTGTAGTATGGCCTCTGTAGTCTTCTTTTTTTAAAGTATATTCTTAAGTTTTGGTTAAAAAAACAACAATGAATCTATGGTGGTTTAAAGAAAAACATTTTAACTTCTAGTATTCACCTAATCCCCCACAGTTCTTTAGCAGCTGTCTTGATGTCATTCAACCTAATTTGCAGGGGGAAGCAAATTGTGGGCATTTGACCATCTGGTCCTATTCCTGTCCCCCCAAAATAGAGTCTTTTCCTGTCCAGTTGGAGGTCCGTTCCAATTTTATTAACAGAATTGGGCAGATCGACCTGGAAATTAACCCTCCCTGTCAGTATACCACAGAGGCAAAAAGCCCCGGCTCAGTAGGGGAAGTCAAGCCATGAAAATAGTTATTTGTGGGTGTTGTGGCACTGAATGCCATCTTCCCAGGGAGCGGCGTTGCTCTGTAAGCCCCCAACTGGCAGGAAATTACTTGGTTCAACGAAGCAGGACTTTGGGGATGTTTAACATTTTCGTGCCATCCAGGCTTGCGGGATCAGAAAGCCCCCTGGGGCCCAAAAGACCCAGAGCTACTTTTATCTGATCTCTGCCAGCTCCCAACACAGCTTTGATAAAACTCGGTGACAAACATTTTTAGAAAGATTTAGACCTTGCTATATTATCATTATGTTGTCTGTGATTGTCAGTTTGTGATTTCCCATCTCGTGTTTCTTCAGCCAGCATCCAACGAGCGTGGGAAAATTGACGGTAATTATAAACTAGAATTCTGTGGTAAGATGTGCTCTTATTAAATTCTTTTAAACTGTGATCAGGCAGTGATATAGTGCGCACATGTAAGGCACACTTTAAAACACATTTAACTGTTTGATGACAAAAAACCCCAAACAAAACAAAAAACAACCCTCATGTGTTGAATTGGCCCCTGAACCCCTGGGGCAGGAACACAAACACTGGTGAGCTCTTGATTATCTGGGCAGCTTAATAAATATTCACACTCAGCAGACGCAAGCTGAGATAGCAGCTGGGACCCGGGACCCACCTTAGGACTGTCTTAGAACGATGATGAGATGGTCATTAAACCCAAGCTCATTTAGGTAGAAATAGACAGGAAGGACACTAGTTAATATAGAACAAATGGCCATGTACCATACTATTTTATTCAAACAGATCAGGAATTATTTATTGGTCTTGATATGTACAGAATGTAAGAATATGGGGTTAAAAAGTCATCTAAGGGACCTCTTAAATGTCCACTAGGCCTAAATCAGGCTAAAAGCGAAAGTTTATTAGAGATCCAACACCTGATTTAGATGTAAAATATACATCTGGCAAAGATATATAAGCTCCATCAACGTGGAGAATCAAACCTGAGCTCCCAGCTTTCAGGTGTGTTTCACATCCCACTGAGTTACTCAGTCGAACAAACATCACATGACGGGATTTTCTGCCATCTTATGTGGTCCAGTTTAAATTGCAAAGTTGTTATGTTTTAAAATGACAAGTTTTACTACGTCCTTTACAGATATACTGAAGGTATCTTGTTGTTAGCACACTGCATGTGTTATTGTTATGATACTTTAAATGTAAAGACATAATTATGAATCTTTTCATCTACCATCAGGAATCTGAATTTATAACTATATCTTCAGATTAATCATTAGGCTGCTGTCATCTTTTCAAACTGTCTACCGAACAAAGTGATTTTATCACCGCCACCACGAAAGGCGGGCGATAGTGTAACTACCCGTGTCTGTGTGTCTGTATATTTATTTATCCTTATGTCACAGAAAGTAATACTTGGATGTGTATTTACAACTGGTTAACTTTTGGAGTCAACCTGAGTCAAGATGGTCGCCACAGATAATCAACCTTTAACCGACACACAAATGACTATAACTCAGTCAAAACATTATTGCAACATTGGTGACTGAAAAAAGACAGCTGTTATAAAAATTAGATTTTAAAATCTAAAGTGCTTGGGCTTGATTTAGGTGGATATGTTTGGGACTAAATGAGGGCTAAAACTTCAACATTAAAAAATTGTGTCTATTGCTTAGGGGGTTAAAATGCACTAAAACAAACAAAAAAAACAAACAAACAAAAAAATCAATCAGAATCATTTGAGAAATTTAATTTCAGTGTTTTTGTTTGTTTCTTTTTTGTATCAATATCTTTGTGTTGCAAATTATAATTGACTTTTTGTATTTTATCACCTCTATGGCAAGAAACAGATGAAATCTTATGGTAGATGCTTCAAAATAAACATATTAGATCATATTTAGATGTTTATATCAATTTTAACACTAGAAGGTTGCACTCTTTTAGTTTAAATGTGGCTTAAAACATAGTAGTGTTTAAAAAAGTAGAAATTAAACACAGAGAGACAGTTATGTCAATGGAGGTCAGTAATAAAACCAGGCCGCTATCACTTGTTCAGACAAATATTGAGCAGCAGACATAATGAAACACCTGCCATGTCTCCCGCAATAACAATATAAAGCTGCATGATCAAAGCAATACAGTGACCACCTTATGCCTTAATGGCTGCCTGGAAAAACACACAGGTGTGTTTTTTCTGCACAAACAAGTCATAAAACATCTGCTTCTGATCATATCTGCATCTCATAATGGATTTATGTTTGTCACACAACCCTCCAATAAACAGTTATTACACAAATGCTCTTTTTTTTTACCCTTTCACAAAGTGTTACCCTTCTGTTGTACTTTATTTTTCAATTTAGTGAGGGTTCAGTTTACCAATGAGCAAGTTGTAAGGTTAAGTAAAATATATATTGAAATCTCTAGAGTCATAAAATTAAACAACATACCAGCATTAAGTGTTTTGGTGATGTGTTTGTCCTCTAATTTCTGCCAGGACAGCTTCAAATCACTGATTTAGTGTTCCTCCTATAAATATTTTATAATGTGGGGTTTGATGATTGTGCTGGTGAGTGCTATCCCACATGCCCAAAGTCTCTAAGGTGCGCAGGATGAATTCAAGCCATGTCATAAAAGGAAAAAGAAGATGGTTCAAAACTAGTTATTTGGAAAGTTAATGAGCAAATAATATATTACCTGTTGTAGCTCTCCTTAGTTTGAGGTCATTCGAGTTTAAATCTTACAGGACTGACAAGCTAACAGGCTAATCCAAATGTAAAGGCCAAATTGGATTGCTGCCATCTTCAAACAACCCCAATCTCCAAAATTTGATAGCGGTTCATAAGGACACTATTTTACAAACCTTTTTAAAATGCTTCCAGTTGTTTAATATATGGTTTTAAAAGAATTCACTGGTCATTTGCAAGTGCAAATAGCAACATCAGCACTTCAGGAGCAGTCTGGGGCACTTCCTGTAGGCATATCATAATATTTCAGTCAAAATAGCAGTGTAATGTGAAATCTATGGCAGTCTAAAAATGTATAAACTTGTGTTTGCATAAACTGCTACAAAAATTCCAAGATTGGAGATGATTTAAGATGGCAACAATCCACTTCGGTTTTGGCCACACTGGGATGATAGTTTACTTGTTGATCAGGATAGTTACTCCAAACTGAGGCCAGTCAATGAGTTTACAACAATTATTTATTAATGATAAGATGTCCACAGGACCCCAGGTTAAAAGATCTAAATTATCACTAGAAGTAAGTAAATGTAAGTAAGCAAGAAGTAGATAAGCACCACGCCATCACTTCTTTAAACATCCAGTCATGCTCAGTTCTCTATTGATGAGACTCCTGTCATATTATTGCAAAATACATTTTTTCATCACACATCTGATCACCTAAAAATAAAAAAACAAATCCCAAAACAACATTTTTGTATTTGGTTAAATCAACTCTGACATTTTTTTTCCTCTTATTTAAACATCACCTGTCTGTAGAATTTGGTTTTACCTGAGAAGTTTTCTTTCCCTAATGTTCAGACACAAAAACTCTTATCATACCTAAAACAAAACGGTTTGTTTAACATCTCTAGAGTTCTAGAGTTTGACAGATTTCCTGCTTCTCTGTGACTGCTTCTCAAGATGTCAGTTAATGTTTTCCCAAAACTCTCAGCTCTCCTCTTGCAGTCCATTAAATTTTAGGTTAAAAGAACCTGAACCCAAGTAAGATTTAAAATGTTGTGTCCCTATTAGTCCTCTGATACACAGGTCGGTCCGGGCTGAGCTCTGAGTCCTGCTCAGTGCAAATAAAGATCTGCATGGAGCGTCTTATGATGACATCTGTGTCCCAGGACCAAACAAAGCAGTAAATACTCCTGTGTTCTTTGATGCCTGAGAAGAGGAAGAGGCTTTGATCACTCTTCCTGGAACGCACCGTGAGCTTTGTCACACAGAGTCAGTGCTTTTTCCTCACTTAGACATTTAACTGTGAAAAAAAGTACTGCGCAAATGTTTTAAACCACTCTGAATTTGGTAATACTTTGCTACCAATTAGCCAAATGATCTTGTTATCTTTTAAAGTGGTCTTGATCAACATTTCTTTATGGCTTCTAAGGGTCGTTCAACATTTTTCTTTGGCCTTTGCCTACTTTTTCACCTATTTTCTGTGCAGTCTTTGTACCTGACCATAACAGCATATTGTACAGTGTGTTTATAAATAGGGAAGCTGGACAAATGGAGAATAACAAAAAGGTTCAGGCCTAAAAAAAAAAACTATTTACAGCAAAATGAATCTGAAAGTAATGCTGCTAGTAATAAAGTCAAAAGATCTGATTTAAAACTGGTTCTTTGGTAAGCTCTGAGATATGTGTCGACACAGCACTGGTTCGTCTAGGAGTTTAGGAGCCTTTTTATGCCTGAATGATTCGTAGGTCAGAGTTAAGTGGTTGTCGTGACAGACTGCTGTTCGGGGTCAAATGACAGTTGGAATAATCAGGCCACCAGGTCATACAGTGCCGCCAGTGACGAACAGTTCAAATGATGGTGGCAACAAAGTCCCATCAAATTACCCAGCACACATCCACACAATGATACAGTACAAACAGACTCATGCATAAGCACTCACAGACAAACAAGACCCTATCCTAGAGTGACCCGCAGAGTATCAGAGAATAGCGACAGGAGGATTTCCATTAGGAAGTGTCTGTGATTGGTGTGCAGTGGGAGTCCAAAGTCTCACGCAGAGAGGAGGTCATGTTTAAAAAAAAGTTAAAAAATGAAATAAGAATTATCCATCCATGCTTTTAAGGTAGCAACTTAAAAAACATGTCCCGCAGCTCCAGGTCTTGGGTCTAACACTAACATTCATCTGTCTGGGTATCGCTCATAAATCAGTACATTCCACAATAAAAGTTGGAGCTTCCACAGATGTTGGCTTCTCACACAACTGGAACTCATCCGTGATAAAGAAAGACATGTGAGTCAGGCAGCACGTAAACTAACTCATCTTGAGCTGTCGAGTTAAGCAGCTCAGCTGTCACAAAAAGGCTGCAGTTGTACTGGAGCTTCATAGAGATGAACTGGGGTTGTAACTGTGAAAAATAAGGCTTGGAATTCTTTTATGGGTTTGATCTTGTTTCTCCAAAACCCTGCTTTTGACTCTCATTAGCAGTGCACTTGAGGTTTAGTGTTATAAAAACATAACAGTATCAGTGTGTGTTTTACTCAGAGTGCTGCGTGGGTCATGGTGTGGTATTTCCAGAGTGGCAAAGACTGCTCTCTCCTTCCGTTTAATTTGTCTTTCTAACACCTTTTTCCATCACTCATTATTCTCTTTTCTGTCTTCTTTAGAGCTTCCCCGTCCTCTTTCCATCCATCCCTCCACCTCCGCCCCCTGCTGTTTGACAGGGCGTGTGTGTTGTTTTTATCCGAGTGACATCGGGTCTCTTCCCAGGGCACGTCCCGGGAACAGCAAGTTCAGCCTGATGGCTCCCCTGGGTCCTGCCCCTTCGTGAGTCTCCATGTTCCCTCTGTAAATTACAACCTGTCCAATGTACACACACCCAGCACTCATGGGCATGCACATACACACACTAGCCTGTTTGCCAAAATACACACACTGTAACTTACAGCTCTGGATTTGGAGCAAAATATGTGCTTAAACATCCACATGACCACCATCAGGACACTACACGTACAATCATTTACACACAGATAAATAAAGGTTTTGCACAAGTGTGTGCACCCCCAACCTCACACACGTTTCATGTTTATTCAGGTATATCCTTCCTGGCTTTGCCAGTAAAATTGCAGTCATGTGATATCTCTCAACTTTTGTGAGAAAGAAAGAAAAAAGGAAAGAAAGGGATTTTTTTGCTGGTAGAAAATGAAAATGAAAGACAGAAGGAGTTGATCTGATGAGTCATCGTAGAAGGAAGACAAATCGAAAGAAAGATTGTTCATCCAATAAAAGATAAAGAGGGTGAGGAACTGACAGAGACATCGCTACAGGCACCGAGATAGCTGCGCTGTAATTAAAAGGCCGCAGGATGGACACATTTTTATTAACAGACCAAACTAAACAAAACAGTCACTTATGTAAAGACAAAGTCATTCACATAAACGGAAGTCCCGCAGCAAAGTGTAGCATGGGCTTCAAGCAGGGATAGATCAGTGTTATTTGTGCCACTTGCACCTTTTAGTGAAACTCCTGAGTCTGTTGCTGATTGTTACTTAACAGACATGCGTTATAAAATCTGCATTTGAAGCACAGTGACGGATAAGCTGTGCTCATTTTTCTTTCTTTATTTAAAATAACCAAACATTCAGCTCAAATTATACCAGACAAAGAGTCTGCAGTCTATCTGTAGCATTATTTAAAAGTCTATACTTCGACCTGTGGAAGCTCCAGTACTACTCAGTAAATATACACACAGTCTATCACTTTAATCTTCCTACCGACATATTTCATCATGTTCGACTCCCAAACTGCTAATGGACCTCAGCTAGTGTCTGTTTTTCATTTTTTTTACCCTTTCTCCCAGTGTTTCATTTTTATTTCTGAAGTGAAGCTGTTGTGATTTACGAGCAGGCCTGCTGCTCTGCAGCGACTTCTTTCTTTGCTGTCATATGCACTTCCTCTCTATGTTATTTACAAGTACAGTGAGAATTTTATGTGCATGTGCTGTGACAGCAGAAAGGAATGGCTCTTATTGCTAACCTGTTCTCAGAATCAGCTTGTTAAATACAGCCAGCACCTTTGACACCTTCCTTGGCATCATTGTTGGGATTGGCTGCACCAATATTAAAGGTTATCAGTTGGAATCTTGAATGAAATAAAATGTTTTCTTAAGGAGTTAAAAGGCGTTGTGGGATTGGATTTGATCTTGAGACCATTTTTTCCTTGACCCCCAGATTTTCAAACCCAACAGTGGCTTATATTAGCTTCATATTACTTCTTATTATTATATTCTTTTTTTTTTCAAGTAAAATAGAATGGCTCAATGACATGTGTGTTTTTTGTATTTAAACTAGAAAACTGTTGCACATTCACAACTAGTTAAAATGATTAGCTGCTTGATTATCACAAAAATGAATTTGTTTTAAATAATCATTCCAAACAATTTATTTCATACAACGGGATAAACTGAGGTGGCACAGCAGCGTAGTGGTTAGAGCTGTCGCCTCCCAGCAAGAAGGTTGCAGGATCTCATCCCGGCCTGG
>JAOXNZ010000085.1:14845216-14858754 GCA_028566095.1 Kryptolebias brasiliensis
AAACTCCACCCAGAAAGGCCCCAGGCCGGGTTTCGAACCTGCAACCTTCTTGCTGGGAGGCGACAGCTTTAACCACTACGCCGCTGTGCCACCCTGATTATAATGCTTTTTGGAATATTTGTGTTTTAGATTTTCCTCCAGAAAATTATGTTTTTATTAGATAGATGTAACTTTTAGGGTACCACCCATGTAATGGTCATGGTCTGGTGAAATTTGCCACTTGTATACATGAATCAAGAACACATTAAAAATAAAATGCAATACATTTTTAAGAGCGCAGCACACATTTTACCAAATATTTTTACTATCAAATTTGTAAAGATGGAGGGAAATTTTCTCTTGGCTGTGGTGAGATAACCTGAGTTGTATAATTTAAGGTTGAAACTGCAGCAAACTTCAACACACTATCCATTTAATTCATTATCCTGTGAAGTTTGGGTACACACAACATGAACATGCCATCATTAGTAGTAGTGTTCCCAGGTAAGTTGCAGAATTTATTTGTCTTCATGCAAAAGTTATCAGGAGCTTTGTGTCTCAGTAAGGACAAGGGAAGGCAAAATCTGGTTCCCAAACCAGAGTGCAAAGCTGAAATTACTCAAAACAATGCAGCAGAAATGTAAACAAATTCACTGTTTTAAACATTGTGATTCTATTTACACATCAATCAGTGTTGCATTCAAGCACATTGGGTCATAATGGAGATTTGCTCAGGTCATAATGGTTCTCACGTTTTTTCCTGTGAATTTAGGGTTTGCTTGTCTTTTCCCCAATTTTTCAAACTTATGTTAGCTTGGAGCAACCACCATTCTAATGCCTATGCACAAAATGCACAAATGAAGCCATTAAAAACTCTAAATGCTTATAAACAGAATGTTATTTAATCTCAGGGACAGGCAGAGAGCAAAAGATAAACTCAGCATCCAAACAACAATTATCTCAAAACTGACACATCAAGATTAACTAAATATCTAGTTATGGTCTAGTTATATCTATCTTAATCTTGCAGATATTACCTACTATTACTTATTATAACTTCTGAATATTGTATATAGAATGAGTTTAGGTTTTAAATCATTTATCTAATAAAGAAATGTATTTTAAATTAGGCACAGCAGCCAACAGCTACATCTGTGTCAACAGAAGACAGAAAAAATCTTGTATGGGATAACTGTGGTGATTTGATCTTCTGGGAATAGTAAATGCCTGCATGAAATTTAAGAATGATCCATTCAATATTTAATAGACTGAAAATCTGGTTTACTGCTCATGTAAACTAGATTTTCAATCCCTATAGAGCAATATTGACAGGCTTGCATATCCGCAGAAATTACATATTGTGCAACTAACTCAATATTAGTATCTCCACAACTTAAAATAAATTAGAATGGAATGCCAACATGTATGCTGTTTGGAAATAAAATCCTCTACAGCTAAATTTACTTGAGATAGATGATGTGTTTTTCTTCCTCATTACTGCATCACCTAAATCAGTGGTGTCCAATCCTAGTCCTGGGGGTCCACTATCCTGCATGTTTTAGTTGTTTCCCTGCTCTTCAGCAGGTCTTCAAGTTCTGCAAAAGCCTGTTAATCACTCATTCATTCAAATCAGGTGTATCAAAGCAGAGAAACACCTAAAACATGCAGGATAGTGGCCCTCCAGGACCAGGACTAAACACCACTGACCTAAATCAAACCAGAGATTCTTAGTTGGATTAAGGTCCAGGCTTCGATTGGACCATTTCAAGACATTTAACTGTTTCTCCTGAAACCACTGGAGTGTTGCTTCAGCAGTGTGTTTTGGGTCATTTTTCTCAAGAGGTTTCCTTCAACTCTGACCAATTTTTCAGTCACTGATGATAAAAATCATCCCCATAGCATGATGCTGCTACCACCATTCTTCACTGTAGTGATGGTAATTTTAGCGTGTCATAATCTTTCCATTTTCTGATAGTGGGTTTAATGGTGGGACGCTCAGGGTTTGGAATAGTTTTATAAGTCAACCCTGATCGATACTTCTCCAGAACTTTGTCGATGACCTGTGTTGAGAGTTCAGTGGTCTTCATGCTGTCACTTACTTGGTGGTAGCCCCATTTAACTTCAATAACCTGGAGTATTTTGTGTTGTTTTTTTTTTAAAAACTTATAACCAAGTTAAAAGTCCATTTAAATTCCACATTGTAAGGCAACAAAACAGAATAAATGCCAAGTGGGTTATCTCAAATAGATCGTTTGAATGGCTCGAAGGGTATTTTTTTACCTGCATGTTTGCTTGTTGTTGTGCAAATTCCCCTCTTGTGGTGGTTTAAATTACTTGCACCACTTCATGCTTTACAAATATAAACAACACGTCTGATGTAATATCAAAGAGAACTCTTCTTAATGCAAATGATGAGGAAGATAATGATAAGCTGCATGATACACGCTAGAAAAGGAGCGACCTGCATCTCAAGTACAAAGGTTTTGAGCAAAATGCAAGCAATTCTCTCCTACAATAGAGGGGGAGAGCATTGGTAGAAGTAATTTCAGCTACAAATGGAGAATTCAGCCATCTACACCCTGTATTTTGAGATAAAAAATTATAGTTATCTGGCCATTTCTGTTTTAAAATGTAATCAAAATATTCTGATTGAGGGGGACCTTTCAAATGTTGAATACTGACTTTTTTTTATTAATACCTGCCACAGATATCACTGCAGACTCACTGCTAGCTGTAGGGGGGAGACAACTAATCTTCCAAACCACATTCTTATTAATAGGTCTAATTTTGTGAAATGCTGAAATAAATTGACGTGCATTCACAGCCACTAATCATGGCTTTGCCTGAAAGGTCTTCAGGGGAATTTAAGAATATCACATTTAATGGAAATTGGATTACCTTTTAGCTTTCATGTTCTTTTTTTGCATGGTTCATTTTATTTCACCCTTTCGCTCTGATGAAATAGCAGGGAATCATTTTGCACAAAACATAAAAACTAAAAAGTCAAAAAAGTGATTTTAAAACTTTTTATGTCGAAAGGATAATTTCACTTGTGCTAATATTTGTATAATGAACTGTTGACGGACAGTTATGTAAATGGAAAAACTAATTTAACGAAATTAGCTTAAGGCTACAGCAACCATGGATTATAAAATGCAAAGATCTCATCTGTTTTCTCTAACTATGTCAGTTCTGCTTTGTGCAGAAAAAACACTCAAAGTAAGCTGGAGCTTTGTCTCTCAGAAGAAAGTTGTCACTATCAGCAGCATCAAGGCTCACTCCGAGCCAATTAGCAGATGAATGTACACGCAGTAGATCATCAGAACGAAAACGCATCAGAAACTCAAAATGATGTTGGTTTATCATCTAAAACAACATGTAATCTCATCTAACTAGATCCCCACCTCCCCACCCTCATTTGTGCTTGTTTACTCAGCTCTGTGCAGACAGAAAAACAATTTTCAAATCAATCAACTCCTGGAAACACAATGAAGCCTGAGGTGCAGCAAAGGAAAAAAAAAAAAAAGAAAAAACCAGAGTTGCATTGATGATGAAAGGTAGACGGGCAATTTGCCACTTGTGTGGACTTCAATAGCGCAGTCAAATGTTTATCTGGGAAAAATAAAGCTATCTGGATTTCTTGTTAAGCCAGGAAAAGGATGACTGATTGCAGCAGGAGTGACACTCTGTGTGTGCTCGCAACAATAATTTACTGCCTAGTCAATCAAGGTATTTGAAATAAACAATACAGTTCCTGTTTACAAAAAAAAAAACATTTAAGACCCAGGTGAAACAAAGCACTGGCATTGAAGCAGAGCTTCCAGGTTTCAGAAATATAGAAAGGATTTGTAGAAATGTTCTGCAGCCTTGATAATCAGACAATAAGAAAGAGTATTTGTGTCTATTTGTACTTGATTTGTGTTTGACTGTCTGTTAGCAAAATATCTTGGGAACCACTGGATGGACTTTAATGAAACTCTCTGAAAGCAATCATTGGTTGCACATCTACAACTGATTAACTCTTGGAGTCAACCCAATATAAGATGGCTGCCACAACTAGTCAAACTTAAAACGCACAACAATAGCTTTAACTCTATTACAGCTATTGAGCTAAAATTGGTGTGAGTAGCTGAGACTCAATTCCAACACATACTCTGAGTTGTACATCATGCGCAAGTTATTTGCTTTAAATTAAGCCATTAAGTGTTGGAGTCAACTCTGTTTGTTGTTCACAAAATATCTCATAAACCAACTGACAGATTTTAATGAAACTTTCTGAAAGTAATATTGGATGTAATATTATGTGAAATTACCCCTATATTCCTAAAACTTTGTCTTGTCTCAACAAAAGATGATCTTAGTATAAAACTCTGCCATAAATGTGGTGGGCAATTTCCATTCCTTAAAGAAATACTAGGCCTTTATTTGACTTTCTGTTTCATGTTTGTTACAACATAGGATGTCATATGGCATGCAACTCATACTGTATGTCTAGCTTCCTTTTCACCAAATCTGTTTCCATTTACAGCTGTCTCTGCTTTGAAAGAAATAGTTAAAAAAAAAAACACTCACACAATCTGTTCAGGTTCATAAAGACAATCAGAGAAAGCAACTCTCTGGTGAAAACAGTAAATCATTTAGCCTCTTAAGAGCCTGAAGATTTCTTAAGGGTTGGTAAGAGACCCAAAACAGGACTGCAGAAAGAATGAAATTGTAGATAAATTTGCTGTCTACTTTAATGTTAAAGAAGACAGGGAGGTGCCTGTGAATAGACGAAGAAAAAACAAAAAATCCTGACCTGACAAAAAACTGCAAAATGAGCAAAATATCAAACTTGACACTTTGAAGTATTTGCATGTCTGAAGAGAACTAAAGCATGCCAGATGTAAGCAGAAAGCTCATGGAGGGAAAAATGAAAAATGTGAGTCAGTAGCCACAGATTTTCGAGTCAAAATACTGAACTTTACATCAGAAATAAACATTTACAAATTTCCCCTTTTAAAAAAATGTTGGGTGAATTTTATATGTCAACCATTTAAAATAGATTTAGCCTTGAAGACATTTTGTTTTTAAATCATATTAATAAGTACAGGGCCTTTCTTGGAGACAGGTATTGCTGTAATAAGAATTCAGAATTGTGTATTTTGCTTAAGGCTCTATGTTAAATCTGACAACACAAGACTAGTCAAGCCGAATGGCAAAGTTAAAGCTTCCAGGCACCATGTCAAACATCAGTGGTGACCCCATAATGGCCAAAGTTTTGTTAGCAGAGAGTTTTTTTCATCATCTTTAAAGCTTTATTTGATGTGAATGTATTGATTGTTCATTGCATGCTTGTAAGACAATTGTGTGTTTTCATAAGTTGCATCAACACTGAACTCAAGGGAGAATTTTTTAAGTGATGAACTGAAGGTTTCTCATTATGGAGAAAATAAAAGATGTTTTTCTTTGAAGTGAACGGTTGCTGTAAACAGACTTTTAGGAGAAACCTTAGCTACATTATGCTGTACAGACTAGCTTTTTCCCCCTTTGAAGACAGAATCCTGGTGTTCCTTGTATGCGTGTTGTGCAGACATACTTCATTTGTACTCCATTTTTTATGAAGACCAGTTATTGATAAAAATCCTACCTCTCTATGCATTAGCCATGAAAACTGAAAGCTTATGCTCAGTTGAGCCTGTAAGCTGGGTCCAATGTGCACCTACAGGTGTGTACTTGAGCCATTTCTTGCCTCACTACTGAACGTCTTATACAGAAATAATAATACATTAAATATTAGAGTTTTAAAGAAGCACTAGCAAACAAAAATGTATACTATGTATAAAAAAGGAGTATAAATTACAGCCTAATCTCCTTCCTAGTGTTTTTAATCTTTATGCACACTAAGGCAACAAAGTATATTGAGGATAGATATCTTTACAGAAAACTCTACTCTACTTTGCATATCATGATTATATCTATTTCTCTTCCTAAACTATTTGACCTTTCTTACTCCTTCATGCTAATTGCAGCTGCAGGTGAAATGTCCTGTGTAACAATGAAGGTTGTCGAGGAAATCTGGACACATCAACTGACTCGCCTGACATTCTCAGATTTCACAGGGCTCCTTCTCTACACCCAAATGTCACACACGTTGCAGATTGATGTACAGATATTCCTCCCTCTCAGAAACAATAATACGCTGCACACACACACCTCGGAGAGTTGTGAGGGATGTAGCAGGACTGCAGCGGCAGGTAGGTCAGAATGGCAGGTCATTAACTGAACAAGTCAAACATGCATCCAGGCTCTGCTGCACTGACCTGTCTTGACAGAGGAGGAGGCAGTGGTGTTATCACATACTTCATCGCACAACCTTGTTAGTGCCAGCTGGGAACTTTTGGCATGTGTGTTTGTGTGTATTTGACTGCCCTGAGGTCATACGCACACAGACACACTTTTCTTCTTGGTTGCCGTGGAGAGAAAACATTGGGGTGTTAGGTCTGACCTTTGTGATTTTCAAGTAATTTAGAGTTATAATAATGTTTAAACAGTCCAATTTAAGGGTTCGTCTCTTTTGGAGTCTTTTTTAGAGAATTTGTGCAAAATGTTTGATCACAGATGAGTTAGGATTTGTTCAGTGGACTTTGCTTACAATTTTTACTATACTAAATATTAAATGTTGGAAAAACTCTTAAAAAAACCTGACAATAGCATTTACAGAGAAATGTTGATCTTTTTAAATTTTGTCTTACAGCACTCACATTCATGTTGTATTTAAAAAATTTTAAAAACTGAAGAAAAAGGGCAGATTTCTGCGAGATATGAAAACTTTTTTTTTTAACTTTTAAAGGCAAGTACTGCATCAGAAATACTGAGCTCTGCATTATGACAAGTCATTATCAGGACTGTTGTAAACAAGCAAACTGGTCAAATGTGCCTCATCAGTTTGTCCCTTCTAACTGAACGGAAGATTTTTTTTTTTTTTTAAACATAATCTACCATGTTTTCTATTTGTGGCCTCACAGTGTTGCCTTCTTTCATCTCTTTGGTCAGTGGTAAACACAATGTTTGTCAGCACAAAGATCATTATAGAACATGGGCTTTTTCATGTTCTTGTGTTTTATAATAACAATAATCTAATATAATTCAGCCGTCTTGTCTACAAGCACTCCAGGTTTGGTTGTGGGTGTAGTAAAAGATGCAATGAATTCATGCACTCATTGCTAAGAAAGACAGTACATACACTGAAACCTCGGCTGAATTAAGTTCTATTTCTTCAAACTGAGGTTGTTCAAATCACTAACGAGTATGATTTACACTCTTTGTAACTATCAACCTGTGACATTTTGGAATCTTTGCACAAATCCTGCATCCATATCACTTTCAACATCACCCAGATTCTTCTGATTTTAACTGAATCAGATGATGAGTTTCATCAATATTAATAAAGAATTGATGTGAAAATTTGCAAAAGCAGAGAATATTTTTGAAGAAATCACAAAGAAAAGAGAAAAGGCAGTTAAACTCACATTTGTTTTGTGTATTCCCCATGGCTGAGCAAAACTTTGAAGATAATGATCCAGATCTCTGGTGAAAACTTTGGAAAGGAACCAAATTTTGGTTTCAGTTTTTAAAAAGAGAACTGAAAGGGTGAAGATTTTTTTTTGTGATTAATTGATTTTTATAACATCACAGTGCTGCTTGGAGCATTCAGTTTATCATAGAATGACCTTTCCTACTAATGATTCAATCTGGGGAAAAAAAGGAGGCTAAAACAGATTTTCTTTAATAAGTAATTTTTATATACAGGGCTCAAAACTACCACTCATTGCTCAAGGATAAATATTAATTTATCCAGCAATATGATCAAAATAAAAATACTCAAGGAAAGTGGATTCTTAACCAGTACATACAGTACACATTTACAGCCTAACAATGAGGTAGCATAGAGACTGAGAAGTCATTTACCTCCAGTTTGTTCCTTCATCATATTGAAAACAATGAAACAAATGGAGCTTGTCACATAAAATTGTTCCAGCCTGGAAACAAAATCATCAGTTGCTACATGATTGCATTTGTGAGCTGTTACGATCAAAATATAGTAATACATATCACAGTGCGCTTTAAGGTAAATTAGCATGAAACATGTGGTAGCCCATCCCCAGGTACAGTGTTAATTACTGCAAAACGAAAGAAATCCTCCCAGGAGCTTCTGCTGAATGGAGTTTCATGGTGCACATTAGAGGGCTTGGCAAGTTATTCATTTTCCCTCTTCTTTTATACACACACATACATACACACACTCACTTAAACACACAGCTGGGACCAGATGAATCAAACTCATTTTAGTTTTGGACCAAAAACTGTGCATGCATAAAAGCATAAATGTGAATATGCATTCTTTCAACTACATTGAGAAAACTCCTCGGATGAGAAGCGAAACGTCTTCAACTACAGAATAGAAGTCCAGTTGTTTTTATTTTTAACCCTTTTTTTTGGATTTACCATGTCCTGGATGACTGAGAATCTACACCAGCATAACTACATTTAGAAAAAAATGTGTACATATTTCTCTTTTATGAAGAGTCATTTGTGCACAAGTCTGATTTCTGCTCCAACAAATGTGTCCATGCCTTCCTCTACTTAAATATTTGCATATAAATGCATTACCTGCACCACAACTAAACAGACAAAACAATGAAAAGCAAAAGCAAAGAAGAATCTTCCAAAAAGTGAAGCAGAAAGTCTATGTAAATGACACAAAAACAAAAGAAAATCTGCTTTTCTTGTTGTTGATTTCACCTCTAGACCACAGCTGAATATAAAAATAAAGTATCAGAAGTGATCAACTCTGAAAGTAAAAAAAAAAAAATTTAAAAATCCAGAGGCAAAAAAGCAACAGCTAAATTTTAAATCAGTATATATTAAAAAACACACATCAGCACCAGGAGGACCAGCATTCTCTGCTCTATCTGCGACATATACACACATACACAGCACATACACTGGGTCTTGCAATCACACAGGTTGAATAACAAATGGACAAAAATGTACAGATGTATCTTGGCTAAACAACAGATTGAGAAAGCCTAATGTAGAGCATGAGCAAAGTATCATTCTGTGCCAAAGAATCAAAAACATTCTCTAACCCTGTTAAGAGCTAATGTCCTTAACCCATTGAAGACTATCTGTCTGAGGTGGCCTCTAATGCCTGTTGATGCATATTCTACACATACCAAGGATCATATTAGAAGCACTTTACCACCATCTAGCAGCCGGCCCTTGGGACTGTGCAGCAAAGTGATTTAGCAGATTTAGGCATTATTTGGAATACTGTGATGAAGGAATAGCAATAATTGTGCAGAAACATATGCTGTAATTCAGTTTCAAAGCCCTAATTCAGTAATAGCAGCATCATTAAAATGATTTATATACCTGAAACTGGAACATTTGTTTAATTACCTTTATGCCCAACTATGCCTAATGTAGCTAATTTGCATCATACCTAAATTTGTATTTATTGTACGTGCTATATTCAAACAATCACTACTTAATTTAGTATCTGCATGACAGAAAAAAACACAAATATTATATCTTTTTTATATAAATAATTGCAAATAAATTTAGGCAGTAAGGGATTAAGTCACTGTAATGGGGGTTGTGCAACACTGTCTTTAATTATTTTTTTGTCTTCACGAATAGTAATATATTTTTTAAAATGATGTGTCTTTCTGGTGGACTATCTTTGTGTTGTGTAACTGTTTCAATGGTTCATTTGTGATGGCTGCTACTGGAACATCAGTGAGTCCAAAACAAATTTCTTCAGAGGAATATAAAGTATAACATATTTCATTGCATTGTTTTGTATTGTTTTATTTTTTCATGGGTACTTCATATTTTGATGTTTAGAGTGCTGGTTGGGTAGTAGCAGCATTAGCAAAGCTTATTTCAACAATGTCAGAGGAACCAATCAAGTGTATGAATGTTAAGCATATTTATAACCATTTAAGAAACTCAAAGTTTAAAAAACATAAATTTTATAAGAAAGACAGTTAGAGAAAAACAGTAAATGTACTATAGAAGTCAAACAGTTTCATTGTATGTTAAATTCTGTTCCCTTCTCTTTACATTTATGTTTATCACATCCAAAAATTGTGTGTGTGTGTGTGTGTGGGGGGGGGGGGTGTTTGTGTGTATATGTGTGTGAGACCACTCAATAATCAATGCATCTGAGGGTGTGGGAAAGATATTATGCCTATCTGCTGAAGTTGATTTTAAACACCTAATGTCTCACATTGATTTCTAATGGATTACTGAGGATGTACAAAACTGAATAAAACACCCAAAATCAAATTAAATCATAATTATTTTTTTCTGTTTGGATGCTTTGTGTGGACAAAGTCATAAAGTCAAAGTGGAAACTTCCAAAATGCTCAATTTTGACAATAAGAGGGTCAAATAAATATGATACACTAAAATAATAAAACAAGTCATCAAAGACCCTTATACTATTCTTGACATCCTGTAAAGGAAACAGCAATTTCCACAGTATGCCTTTTCTTTATGTCTTACCTCCTGGGTGCTCTTGACACTACCCTGCACCCCCTGTTTGTATTTCATGCTGTGAGAAGGGAGAAATTCTCCCACTGTTAAGCACATATAGAAGCAGCAACTGTAGAAGAGGAAGGTGAAAAATACTGGATCTGGTGCAGCTATCTGCACATTTTCTAGAACATCTCTGGTGTTCATGTGTGAAAACTGGTTACAGTTAGTGGTGCCGTGCAACAAAAAATTATAAAGTAAGACAAAATTTAAATGAAATTTGCTTTTCAGCAAGGATATGTATTTTAAAAGCAACACATACATGGAATACATAAACTACACTGTACATTCAGTGTGCAGCATCACTAATCATAACAAGAGCAGCATATATAGGAGCAACAGTGGGGGATGGGTAAAAGTCAGTATATCTAGGAGACAATACCCAAAATATGAATAAAATGAATACAACAAAAAAAAAAAAAAACATAGAAATAAAACAAATACACTTAAATGACTAAAAACAAGCTAAATCAAACACCTCAACATAAAATACCTGGTGAAGCTCAAGCTGAACTTGAATGAATAGCCAATGTAAAGAAGTGATTTTTCAAATGGTATTTAAAACCTATAATCTCTGAAGTGTAACTATCAAGTGGGAGGTTGTTCTAGAGTCTGAGGGCTACCACAGCAAAAGTCGATCCCATCTGTGCTTTAACTTGGCTGCACTAAGAGCATCTGGCTCGATGATCTTAGTGCTCTTTTGGGGTCATATGAATCAAGCAGCTTGCTTTATTAGCAAGGTATTTAAAAATAAGATACTTTTTTTCAACCTAAAATCAGTATGAAAACAGTCAACCAGTGAAAACCAGCTAAAACTGAGCATGCTGTGTTCATGCCTTCTAATACCTGTTAAAGATGTGCAACAGCATTCTGGACTAACTGCAGGCGATAAAGAGATAAATGTTGAAAGCCAAAATATAGAGAATTGCAGCAGTCCAATTTAAAAGTGATGAAGCCATGAATACGTTTTTTCAAGGTCTTGTAAAGAAAGGTAAGACTTTGCTTTGGCCATTTGATGTAGCTGATAAAAACTGGTCTTGACACCTGTGGTTACCTGCTTCTCTAATCTAAAATCACTCCAAGATGGAACAATGAGAGGCAACAGGGCCAAGGATAGCAGTTAACTTGTCCAAAAAGGTACAATTTCAGTCCTGTTTTCATTTAGGGTAAGAACATTCTAAGTTAACCAGTCTTTCACATCTTGTAAACCCAGGTGTTGCCAACATTTTTGGACTGGTTTTATACAAGACAAATGGGGAAAAACCTGGTCTCCAGAAAGTTTGTTTTTACTCACTATTGACTGTGGGTGACATGGTGATGACTAAAAGTTGCAGGAAAATTGCAGGAAACTAAATGAATTTTACTAAACTGGTGGTTGGGGACCCCAATGAAACAGAGGCTGTTTAGGCCGTCTTATGCTGAATTTATCTTGGTTTGAAACACTTGAGCCAATCCGTGAAAAGCAGCTATCAGAACCTTCATAAAACAACTGTGATTCTTGGCACTTATAGCTTACAGCTATTTTGTTCGTTGTTGGGTTGGGGCATGAATTAAAAACAAAGGAGAAGCAGAAAACTATGTAAAAGAATTTTTTGTATTTTGATTCTGCCATAAAACTAAAGGAAATTTCATCACTTGCACAGTCATGTTAGGCCAGAAAGTGTCCCATCGTGTTGCCCAGGACACATACGGTTTTACATGGATATAAATATGAAGCCAAGACCACCTGTGAAAAAGATCTGAGATTTAAATAAGCATAAGAAAGTACTGTACTTTAACCTGTCCACTTGTAATTACATAAAACACAAAGTTAAAGCATTCACTCACACCAGCAGTAGTCAATAACATGGAAACCCTAATGTATTTTGACTGCTCTACTAGCTACACATTCTCCATGATGATTCCTGAGCTGAATCGATACGTTTGAATGCAGTTTCTAACCTTGATAAATGAAGGATATGTTCCAGGAGTTTGAGCCAGCGAATTTATGCAACTTTTATTTATGACAACTGTTTGTGTATGTGTTTTTAATCATTTTATTTTCCAAGTGAACACATCAGGTTTCTTTCTCTTCCTTTTGTTATAAAATCCCCATAATGAAGTTCACACAACATTGTCTGTTTGCAAAGCAAAGAACGGTTCAAATCACTTTTTCTCTTTAATTTAGTTTAGTTGAAAAACTATTACGCTTAAATTTACTTTCATCTGTGTTTGCTGTACTCTGCTCCTCACACCATCGTTCCCTGTCTCCTCCTATCTGCTCCAGTGGATCATCTATTTCCACCCCAGCTGCCTCGTGATTGTATTTTCCCTCATAACCCCCACATCCCTGCAGCTCAAACACACATACATACATTCCCTGTCCTGCGCCTATCTCCGATTTTGATTTGAGTTTGGCTGGAGTGTGTTTGCTTTCCCCTCTTATACACAGCAGCTGGAGCCAGAAAAAGGGCAGGTGGGTTGATTATTGTTTGCAGGATGTGTGGGAAGCAAGAGTAAAAAGGAAAAAGAAAAAAGACAGGATAGAGATACAGAGATTATAAGGATATATTTTATAGACAGAAGTTCTTGATAGAAAATGTGGT
Organism: Kryptolebias brasiliensis; assembly: GCA_028566095.1. Classification (NCBI taxonomy): domain Eukaryota; kingdom Metazoa; phylum Chordata; class Actinopteri; order Cyprinodontiformes; family Rivulidae; genus Kryptolebias; species Kryptolebias brasiliensis. The sequence continues at coordinate 14,858,365 of JAOXNZ010000085.1, forward strand.
TCATTATTTTTATGTCTAGTTGGAAAGCTCATGATCCCACTGTGCTTGAAGACCAGAAAAGGTGAAGCATTCATTTGTGTCTTGCTGGTATGTCAACAGTGGCATCAGTATAAACACAGCCTACTTTCAGAGAGTTTTAGGGATATTGAAAGGTCTCAAGAAATATACTAGGTTGCAGTGTTCATAAATGCATACTGACATGTTCTTGATAGCTGTAACTTACAAAAGCTCTATAACAGACACTTTTATTATTGCACGCCGCCGAAGGCAAGAGGGCAAAAATGTTTTTGCCCACACCTGTCTTTGTTTGTCATGTTTGCAAAATATCTAATGTATCACTGGACTGATATAAACAAATGTCTCAGAAAGTAATCATTGCATGTTTTTCTA
>JAOXNZ010000085.1:14912787-14925364 GCA_028566095.1 Kryptolebias brasiliensis
ATTTACCATGTCCTGGATGACTGAGAATCTACACCAGCATACTCATTACAGTGTGTTTTGGTTAGTCAAATGCTTTGTAGATGTGCTCATTATGTTTACATCACCCTGTTATAATTTTGTGTAAATCAAAGTTTTTATTGTAAGTCATGTGACCCCTGTGACCCTGAGGCTGAGTGAGACCTAAAAAAGGTTGAGGTAATGGCGAGGATAAAGAGAGAAGTTCTGGTTCTGTGCACGCCTGTTATTTAATCTGCTGTTAGCCTGGCAAGCGGACACTATAATGATAGTTTACATTACATTATTAACAACAAAAATGGAGACTCATTATTTTGTTTTTTTATTGTGGGAGCCTTGTGCTTGAAATTGTTCTGTTTGTCTTTTTGTTTTCACAGTGTTCCAATATTGGTACTTAGAGTGAAATAAAAAAATAAATAAATGAAAAAATGAACATCAATAATGAGTGTGGACTCTTTTTGACCAGTGCAGTGTGTAGTTACAGTGATGATTATATTCTGAGTCAGTAGCTGCTCCTGACCATATTTGTGGGGCAGACATTGCCTTCGATTCCTAAATCTCTAACCACACAAATTTTACAATTTGCATTATATTTGCTGTTATAAAAAGCTAGGCTATATGTTGTTTTATATTCATCTTGTTGCTTTTTTGTGCACAGGGTTGTGGCCTTTTTTCTCCCTCCCGTGGTTGGTGTTGTCTTGTGCGTCGTGCAGAAACACTCCAATCTAATAATTAAATCAGAGAGACTGTAGCCTCTCTAGACTAATTTCTGCCACAATGAGACTCTACTGACGCTGCCTTCAGTTCCAATCACTGCTGACATGATATGATAAAAATACTGATGGTAAATCTACTTGTACTGCCCCATAACAGCAAGCAAGCAAAAAACAACTGAGAAGGAATCACAAAAAAACATTTTAAATTCCATTTAAAAGAGTCAAAATATTTGAAAAACAATACACAACAAGCTAAGTAATTAGGCAATCAACATTATTTATTAGAAGGAAGTACTTTTTGGGGTGAATGTTCTTTTAAGAAGCGCCACCAGTCCTTATGGACCGGCCTCGCCTGTTCCCGATGGTAGAGGAACGTCTTTTAACAGGATAGTGTGCCTTGTCACACTGCAACAATAATTTATCAGTGCTGGATGGAAGAATACAACAATGAATTTGAGATGGTGACTTGGCCTCTAAATTAATTTAGGTAAGCTCCATCCTGGAAATGTACAAGGTTGAAAGAATATTATACTGATAGCTTGGCTCTGAATACGACAGGAAAACTTAAGAGGTTTTATTAGAGTCCATGTCTCAATAGATCAAGACTGAGTTGGTAGCCAAAGGAGGACATCCCCATTAGGCAGAATATCTTAATGTCAAAGCTGATTAGTGTTTTACTTGCTTTTACTATGCTATAATGCCTCGTATTTGTTTTAAAGAACAAATAGGTTTGCATTTTATGGTGGTTTCATTTCAACACGCACCTGCGTGTTTTTTGTTTTTCTATGCAGGAAGCATGCAGCATAGTTAAAGCAATCAGACGTTTAAAAATGTCTTGTTCCTGCTGAGAGCTGGCACTAACATGCGCCTTGACTGAACTGGTCACAAGTGGACAGCTTAAGTATGAGTGGTCACACCTGGAAGTTAAATTTGTGTATATACTAATTGTGTAACATTATCAGACTTTGTTTCGTTGCTTCTTGGTTTGTCATCTCGGCCAAAGACATTATTTACGTAGACACCTCGAAGACTGGCTATCGAAGCTGACGTTTCAGCGCGGCCGCCATCTTGGATGGCCCCCACAGTTCATTTATTTGTACTGAGGAAGCTGTATGCCCAACTAAAATAATCATAACTCCCCAAATTTTTACTCGATTTTCACACAGTTTGGTTTGTTACAAACAGCAGAGATGTAGTTATGCTACAGGATGCTTTCATACATTTGAAATACGTGCTATCATGCTGAACAAAGACAGACATATGGTATGGCATATTAATAAATATATATATCAATACATTTTATATTTTAATAAAGAAACAAGTTTGGTTGTTCATTTGAATGTGTTTCACTCTCTCACACACACATGCACAGTTTAAAGTAATCTTTAAAAACTCCAGGTCATTCCAGGGTCTTACACCGCCCTGCTTTTAACTGGGGCTGAGGCGTCTACGTATATATTTCTGTGATCTCCAGGCTGTTGAAAGAAGCATTTACAGAGCATGCGCAACGCAAATCTTTGTATTTTGTGCTCCATTAACCAGGCTGTGACCCCGTGATGTCAGATCACGGTTGCAAATTCAGATTCTCAAAAAAAAATTTGCATTCACAAAGAAAAAAAAACACGCCTGTAAACTTGAACTTATGCACAACTGTTGATTAATATACACACATTTCTGCCTTTGCATACAAATCTTTCTGACAGAGTCCTTACCCCATACATTTGAGTTGTATTTTGTTGAGATGTTTCCAAAAATCTTGATAAGTTTAATTCCATAACCTAACATGTGCAATATAGGATTTGTTCTAAAGCTGATCTGAGCAACAATGACTTTAATCCCTGTTGAGAGCAATTACAACTGTATTTAGTTTCCAGGACAGATGTCAGTGCCAGGTCTGAACAGGGTCTCAGCAGCAACAACAACAAGGCAAAAAGAGAAAAAAAATAAAAATAAAAATATTCAACAAGAATGCTTCAGAGTAAAGCAAATAAGTTCAACAGGGCATTGGTCCGTGCAGTCCTACCCTAACAGCATGTGTTTGAATTTGATTAGCTGCTCACATAGAGAAAATGACATCACCCCAGAGAAAAAAAAATATCTGAAAGTGGGAATTGATTATTCATATTTTCTACAGGGAGCTGCATGAAATATCAAGTGTGCCCTTTGACTGGCATTTGGACACGCTGCTCCTACTGATTAGCCAGGGTAGCCGGGACCATATTCTCAGCTAATAGGGTACATCTGACATGCTGTTCATTAGACCTGGTAATCAAAGGTACGCAGGCCCTCATTAAACAGTTGCCAATCATGGATCTAAGATCTTCTCAGCTCAGTTGCAGACACAACAGGCTTGGCTAAGCACTAAGGGACAGTGAAATCAGGCCTAGCATCCCTAAAAGTAGGCTTTTTAAGATTTTGTTTCAAGTGCAAAATAAAGTAAAAAACAAAACAAAACAAAATAAACATGTTTTAAGGTTGATTACACTTCAGTGGTGATTAGATACTAGACAAAACTAATCTTTAAAAATAACAAATCAATGTGTATATAGTGTATCACTGAATGGAAAAGAGAAGAGCCAACATAAATAATGGATTACATTAATTAATTTAAATAAGTAATAAAAACTAATTATTCAGTTGTTTTCATAATTTATTTTGGTGAATCAAATTTCATTAGGAGTTGAATTAATCAGCAAGGAAAACATCATAATGTCTGCAACTATAGACATGATGCACACTGGAGCATTTGCTAATGAGATGTTTGTTTAAAACACAAATAGATCACTTGTTCAGTAGCAGGTGGTGAGCAGGATGTCTGATTGAACAGGAGCTCAGGCAGAACACTTATACTGAGAGGTCTGTGGTTTAAATTTATATGGCCATACATAGTACAAGTGCAGGCAGGTGGTACAATCAAAAACAAAATGATGGGGAATATGGACTGAAAGCAATCACCTATTTTGCAAGGCATCTAGTAAATACAAGTCCTCACTTTTAGATTACTTCCAATCTTTAAATATTCTATACCACTCTGCAGTGGGGCCTCATTTCAGCTGCTTGTATTTGAGGTCATATTCTTTTGGTCAGTACCCATAATTTAAGGGCATGAAAGAGTCACAAGGTAGATTGATTGGTAAAATAACAGCTTTGACTTTTGGCATCCACTTGCAGCAGTAGCTCATTCCCAATGTAGAACTAACAATCCACCCTTTTCCTCTTAAGGACCATGACCTCAGACTTGGAAGGCCTAAGCCCCATACTTCCAAAGGATCCATCATGGAACATCCCAAGAGACATGGTTGTAAACCTTTTCCAAGTCAATAAAAGCACATGAAGACTTGTTGAGCAAACTCTCTCTCAAATATCCTTGGAGAGAAAAAGTTGATTCAGTGTTCCATGACAAGGACCAGAACTGCATTTGATCTTCCTGAATTTGAGGTTTGATTGTCAGCCAAATTCTCTTCTCCAGCACCTATTGAGGCTGAAGAGTATGATGCCCCCCCCCATGGTTAGAACAAACTGCGGTCTTCCAATTCAAATACATTGTCTCTGACCTTCACACATTGTTTCACAGACGAGCCAACCAACGCAGCCCAACAACATCCAGGGCCTTGATGAACTTGAGGTGAATTTCATCCACCCCTGTAGCCTTGTTGCTTCAGAGTTGTTGAACTACCTCAGCAACCTTAGCTCCACTGACAGGCAAGTCCCCTACAGGCTCCCAGACCTATATTATATAAAGAGTAGATGCAGGCCTGTTTGACTCTGTGGAAGAAGCGTAGGAGTACACATTTACAGCTTTTCTTATATACTTTACATGTGTAGGCGCTTGCACAAATACACACTGTCAGAAACACACAAGAGGAAGCTTCAGGCCATACCAAAAGCCTCCTCGCTTCACAAGCAGGTCAGCTTTGACCTATTTTTCTTCTACTTTCCATCATTAATGGTTTCTCTGTCATTCAAATCCGCAATCGCATGTTCATTCTCTGGCCTCTTTTTTCAAGTCAGTCACTTCACTCAGTGCACTCAGCAGCAGTTAAAACATTGAGAAGCTTCATCATACAGAAACATACACATTGGAAAGGTTTATATTGACTGAATAAAGCTGTGATGTTTTATGTCTGTTATCCTAATACTGATGATGAAATTTGTACGATGCAGCTGAACAAAGCAAACTGTTCAGAGTGACCTGATACGAAAGAATTGGTGTCAGTCAGAGTGCATGAACAAACTGAATAAGTTTTCTGCTGCATTTTTATTTTTAAACAGATTTTGGTCACCTTAACAATAAATAAACTCAAACAATTGTATGTCTGTTGTATATTTAGGAATAGTTGCTTGTGCTAGAACACAACAAAAGGTAAAAACTTTAATGTTGTGTTGTAACTAAAAATAATACTGTATTTTATCAGTGCACAAATGGGTGTTTTTAAACAAACAAACAAACAACTTATTATGTTTAAGAGCATGGCAAATTAAAGTCAAACTTTTAATTATAATCCTTTGAAGAGATAGAAAGTTGTAAATCTAAACTCAAAATGAATCTTGATGGTTTTTAAGTGAAGGTTGTTCAACAAACGGATATTTCTAAACAAATGGGTACATGCAAGCACAAATGTAGTCAAGGGTTTACATGTGGGTGGGCAAAAAAGCACATTTAAGTAGCTTTAATTAAGATTTACCTTTAAATCAAAGTTTGATTAAGAACATGAAAGAAATCCCTGGAGTAGAGAGATATGTTTCCACACACCATCTGGCTGGACAGCATCAGTGCTTCGTTCCATAATGTTCTGCTTTCTTCTTATTCAAACAAAAAGGAAATTGATGAAATAGCTTCAATGTCCTTTCAGAGTGCTGTGCATTCAACACCAGGTAAGGCTCATCTCCTAGCATGATTACTTTCAGATTTTTTTTTTTCTCTAATTTTTCTGTTTTGTTTGGTGGCGAGAACACAGAGCATCATTTGAAAACAAAGCTATGATCTGCTCTTCTTCTAATGATAAAATCCCATGTATGTGTAAACAAAGAAAGAGTAACCTCTAAAACAAATAGATGATATTTAAATTAGAGAAAGAAAAAGGGCTGGCTAAAAACAGAGATGTCAAAGGATGAGTCCAGCAATTAAAAAAAATAAAAAATCAAATTCCTTTAGTTGGTTTTCTCTGTGTAGTGAGTTCAGAGGAAAGACGCCGGTTTGTTGATAACATGTAGGCAGCAACTGTGTCTCTTCACTGCATGAATGTTCCTAAACAAACATAATGAAATTTCTGCCACTGAATGAAAACAATCACTGAAGACATAATTTTACCACAGCATGGAGTAGAGTGGAATTAAGTAAGTCACTGTCAATATAAATCACAAAATCGCAATTCTAATTCTGAGCTACATACTTTAAAGCAGAAATCAAAAGAGAAAAGAAATGCTAGAAGTGCTTTATCTTTAATAGAGCAAAACAAGTCTGAGCAGAGATACAGAGCCCTCCCTCTTCCCAGCTCTCCAAACCACCTCCAATGACTGCCATTGATGCAGAGAAGTAGTTTTTCTGATCCTCACCCCTCCTCCACCTGTCCCTAAGGGCGAGTCCAAACACCCATCAGGGGAAGCTCATTTCAGCCAGTTCCTTCTTTGCATTTCTTTTCATTTGGACACAACCCATTGCTCATGAGCATAGAGAAGGGTAGAGAAGTAATTAAGCAGGTCAATCGACAACCATTTGACTCAGCTCTTTCTTCACCATGACAGACCAATGCCACTCCAAAACGGTTATCTTAAAACTCTAACTGAGACATGTTGATTTGAATTTTTGACAACTAATGGCAACTTGTGCCCATGACACTTAAGTTTGAGATTCATTTTGTGGCAAAAGAAAACAAAAAACAACAAAACCTTACAACAGGTTGACACTCTGCAGGTTTTGGTCATTGTATACGAAATCTCTTGTTGTGAAAGAATCTTAAGAAAATCTTTGGTTGTGATCTTAAATCTGTGGTTGTTCAGTGTAATGGGCTCACTGACAACCAGTTCAGTGTTGTCAGGACTAAAGATGGCATACAACATACAACAAATATCCTAAAAACTATTGTACATTGTGGCTGTTGCTGAAACCAACATTTTTGTCTCAGCCATGAGCACATTCACAGCTGTCCCCTTTTCCTCATTGTCCTCCCTCTCCTTTTTTTAGAGTCTAATAACAAGAGAGTTAGTGCCAGCAATTGCTTTCCATATATTGTTGACTGATATCTCTGTTGGATGTTGGTTTGGGACATGACTTTTCTAATGCAAGGAATTGTACAGTCCGGCATATATTATGATCTAATATTGTACAGTGTGTCACAGGTTACTGTCCAGATCATATAACACTGAGCTCAAACTGCGCAAAATGTACAAGTCCTTTCATATCTTTAAAATTGCTGACTTCAAGCATCCTTTTGAAAACAACAGCAACTACACACACAAAGAAAATGTGAATTAGACAAGTTTTACATTACCTCGTTCGAAGCAAATAAACAAAGCTGGGAATTGTAGCCCGAGGGCCGTAGTAAACGCTACATTTCTTTTAGTCTCAGTTTAGTTGAAAAATTAATTGTCCAAACCAAAGATAAAGCTCAAGAAAAAAACAAAAAAACAACCACAACTGCAGTGGAAATTTACAAGACAACAATGTTGAGAGCTCGTTTATAGGTATAATGTACTCTTAGTTTTGAAAAGTTTGGGAGACACGTCAGTTTAACATGTGCTTGCTTTAAGAACTGCTGCAGAGTTATGATATTTTAAATTGTACCTCATCAGAAGAAGTTGGCAAAGCTGTTTCCATGTCACCTGATGCCTTTCATGTTTTTTTTTATGAAACAAACAACCACTCACCTATTTTTTTTTTGATTGCATAAATGTAGATCAACAACAGAAGTAGAAGATATTGTAACAAAATCTATTGTTAAATTAAAAAAATCTACCTCTTCCAGCTCAAGCTAACTTTTAACCAATCAGCATAAGACCTACCAACACAGAGTGTTACTTTAGAAGACTCCTTTTTTTATGGTGAACACTGGCTGCATTCCAATAGGGTTGTCTCATTCTTCTCTGCGTAGAGCAAGTCCCTCCATTTCTCTGCTGTTCTGTGGCATTTTGCAGTCTTGTGAGCAAGATTTTATTTTCCGGTCCTTTTAGTTCTGAGTCACATGATGTTTTAGAACATTTCAAAGGTTTTATCAACTCACTCGAGGAATGAAAAGTGCTCAGCTTGGGACCAAATCTTGATTGTTTTCTGCTGCAAGTCACTGAAGCAGAACGCGAGACATTGCAATTCCATTTGTCAGAGTTTTTCCCCCATTGAACAAGTTTAAAAAGTCTTAGAGAAACAGTATTAAAATGCAAACCAGTATTGTTTTTAAAAAAAACATGCCCATTTTAGCATTGTCTGCATAAATCACACAGACTTCTCATCCACTATTTGAAGCAATTTTGCTTTTAATAACCAAGATAAGGCTCAACAGCAAGTGTATGCAGATTTTACAAAATGATCATATGTATGATTTATATATCGAAACACATTTAATATAAAGGTTGACATACATCAATTAACTCCAGAATTTTTACATATCAACATAGCTCAGCTGTGTAAAAGGTTACATCTCACAAAACATTGCTGCTCATTTGTATTCCTTTCTGTTCCTTCCTGCGAGTGTCTGCAGAAAGTGACAGTAAGGTAGAGGTTAGAATTGAGCACGGCGCTGTCGATGAGCCCTCTGCCTTTCACTCTCATTTGTGAAAAGGTCTGTAAAGGTGACAAATGACACCATGAGGGGATGGCAAGGAAGAGGACGAGAGGGGAGAGAAAGGATTTATAAAGACAATGTACCTCGGTTCTTAAAGAATTCTCTCCGTGCTGTTGCTATTATTGCCCAAATGCCAGCCTTCTGCCTCTAAACAGACCTGTGAGCCGTGGAGCTCGGGGATATTAATTTGCAGCCCTAATGTTCTGTGGCAAAAGGAATGGAGTTATCTCCCAACAAACAAATTGGATCTTACAACTCCTCTGCATTGCGAGACATGCCTGCAAGGTATGAGAAGAATGAGCTCCTCTGAAAAGCAGAGGAGAACATGACCAAATTTCACAATGTGACAGCTCTTCACTGGTCAAGCTTTTATATTTAGAAATAAAAAGAGTGAAGGGAGAAAATCTGTGTATGATTGATGGGTGTCTGATGAGGTCCTGAGCGCAACTGACCAGTGGATCTGATCCTCTTTGTCAGAAATGATTGCAGCAATTCAGAGTTTAAAAAAAGAGACAGTGGATGACAAATCTAAAAAAAGGAAAGTGACAGAGCATAGGGTAAGAACAGTGGGTGGTCTGAGGAAATTGTTGGCATGGAGGTATGATCAATGTTTCAGAACACTCAAGCTATTACACGGCCTGTCAGAGCCACCTCCCATTGCGCCTGCCCTCTTTTCTCATCCATGTTGTCCATCCCTTGGACAGCCTAGGTGATAATCAAGACTATTTTTGACCCATACAGACTTTCTGGCTACTTATTGGCCTAGTTTTTTTTTTTTTTAGTTTCCTCTATAGTCCGCAGGTCTAAATGTCAAATGCATAAAATAAAATGCTGTACATGAAAGGGAGGAAATGTCAATACAGAAAATCCTTCAGTGCAGATAGTGGAACTTTTACCCTAAAGATCAAAACCACAAGATTCTGGTCAGAACTGAAATTGTGGCTTTAGATCACAGATAATGATGCATATTTCCTCAGAGGCGTGTTCACTTTCATAAAGCTCACATTAACCTTTGAACATAAAATAAGGCCTTCATGTAGCAAATGGACATCTAAGCTTTCTTGTGGTGGCTATTTAACCTTTGTAAATGTTATTGAAATTAGCATCATATACAGCGTGTCCCAATTGCAGTACAGATTGTGTAGATTTCTGTATGAAATAACAGATTTATGCAAAACTCATAAATAAATAAAAACTTGTCTTGACTTGTGAAGCTTTGCAGTTCTAGTTCTGCAACCTTTCTCAGTTACTGAGTACATTGATTAAAAATAGAAAAAAATGTTGTTCTTTTTTGTTTGTATGGTTTCATGATGCTGATCTCCTCCTACAAGAAAGAAACTGCTCACCAGTCATTTACTTGCCTACCCACTCTTCACTGTTGCTTTTTCCTTCATCACCTTGAACCTTGATCTTTCTCCTCATTCCTGAAACAGAAACAAGAGTTAGTAAAATGTTGCAAGTTCATACAAATAACTTGTGGAAATATTCATACTACAAGTTCACAGACTAATCCTTCAATTTTTCTAGCCATAATGCCTCAAGATTTCCTGCTCCACACACTTCTGCACATTGTAAATATTGTAAATAAACACATTGAAATTTTATCTTCAATGTCAGTTCCTGTATTTCTTTTAGAGAATCTATTTGCTGCCCATCAATATGACATTTCTATGTCTGAATGCTTCATTATTCAGAGTTAGGTGGCTTAAACAAACAAAACAACATTTTTCAGAAAATGCAAGACTGAAACTGAGTAAAAAAGCCACAAATGTTTAAAGGAAAACTCTGATAGACCATAGCAGACATCTTGCTTACGTTCTAGTATGCGGTCCCACTTCTCACCCATATAAATAAAAACAGGAATGCATCATGAACTTGTATTTTATATATGATGCAAAACTTACAAACACACTTCATTTCTTTGCGTTTGGACTTCTGCAAAAAGAAAACGTCAACATATGTGACAAAATATTGACCTTAGTGACCTAAGAAAGTTGAAAAGGTACATTTTACAATCATTAATGTCAGATTTCTGAAAAATGAAGCACTGCCAGGATTCTATATTGTTTTTAATAAACAGGTTTTTAACAGACATTGCAGCCGTTTGTGAATGTGTGAGTCGGTGTTATCATGAAGAAATGTGTTATGGCAAACATGTATTTGAGGTCTTTATATAGCTGTTTTCACACATGCACCACAGACCTGAAATTTTGGAGACATTTTCTAAAGAAGCTACATATAAGAACGTTCATATCAACATTTGCTCTGGTCTTTTAGCAGAGATCAGGCAGCCAGATAGGCTACTTGGTAAAATGCCCGAAACCATGTTAATACAGGCAGTACTGAAGCTGTCCAGAAGGCTGATAACAACTGCTGGCCAAGACTGCTTTGCTTTTCCATTTCCAGTTTTAAATGTCTTATACACATGCATGTGGGCAACAAGGGCCAATTGCATGTGGTCCAAAAACTCATTGAAGTTCCTGCTACTTCGATCCCGTCACAGCATGATCTCTTGTATTATTACTGAATTAGTAGATTTTTATCATCACAACTGAGTTGATGTTTTTGATCAGGTTTGATTGACGGTGATCAAAAACTCACAAACAGATCAAGTGGAGAAGATTATTAAAAGTTGATATGTGCATCTCACCACTCATCATTATTGTTAATATTTCAGTCTTTTTGATATGTGAGCGTCACATGTCCACACTAAGTTTTTTAATAATGTCTTACTGTGGACTTGTGAATTTGTTGTCGTTGTGTTTTTATCAGTCATCACTTGTCATCCTATTTATTTATTTGGTTAGTTGCTTGTTAATTTATTACAAAAATGAAACAAGTAGCAAGTAATTTTGTCATTTGAAAAGCATTAAAGATAAAACTCTGGCTTAAATGGTGACAGGTTATATGCATTCCTTCAAGAAATGCCTTTATTTATTTATTCATAGATATATTATTTATTAACATTCTTTATAATCTCATGATATATTGCAAGATTTTGTGCAATCTGTTAGCACTAAGAGTATGTGTTCAGCATGACTTTTAGCTACTACCACATCCAGTTTTAGTTCAATATTTCTAAAACTGACTGTGGCTTCAGCAGCCATCTTGAACTGGATTGACTCAAAAAGGTAATCAGTCGAAGATGTACATCCAATGATTACTTTCTGAGAGTTTTACTAAAATCTGTCCAGTGATTCTATGATGGGTGGCACACGTGTGAAGTACTTAGAATTGTCACCTCTCAGTGAGAAGGTCGCAGTATCGTCTCCCAGCCTGGGACCTTTTTGGCTGGAATTTGCATGTTCTTCCTGTGCACACGTGGGTTTCCTCCCACAAACCAAAAACATGCATGTTAGGTTAATTAGTAACTCTAAATTGTCTCTAGGTGTGAGTGAGAGAGTGAATGGTTGTTTGTCTCTATGTGTCCCTGTGATGGACTTGCGACCTCACACAGTGACTGCTGGAGATAGGCACCAGCTCCTCTGTGACCCGGAAGCAGAAGCAGGTAGAGAAAATGGATGGATGGTTCTATCAGATATTTTGCTAACACTACAGCAGATAATGCCAAAGTTTCAGGAAAAAATGTTACTCAATGTGTAGCACTCAGATTAAGTGCTAGGGATGACTCTTAGCAACTACCTCACTAGAATTAGGTCAATATCTCTAAAATTGACTGAGTTATAGCCACGTTTGTGTTAAATAATGTTGGTTAGCTGTTGTGGCCATCTTGAAATGGATTGACTCCAAAAAGTAATAAGTTGTAGAAATACATCCAATATTATTTTCTGAGAGTTCCAATAAAATCCATCCAGTGGTTTATGAGACATTTTGCTAACAAACAGGGTTGACTACAAAATTCATGCCAATTTTTAACACAAAACGTTTAGGCAATGTGAAGTGCTCAGAGTATGTGTTGGGGATGACTCTCAGCTACTACCACACCAAAGTTTAGTGCAATAGCAGGTAATACATTTATCCATCCATTTTCTTTACCTGCTTTTCCATTCCGGGTCGCGGGGAGCCGGTGCCTATCTCCTGCAGTCACTGTGCGAGAGGTGGGGGACA
>JAOXNZ010000085.1:14953742-14968563 GCA_028566095.1 Kryptolebias brasiliensis
CGAGATGCTTAACTGGATTTATACAGTCATTGAGGTATTGCATACAGTGCACATCTGTATTAGTAAGCTCCACTTAGGATTGTTGTTGTTCTCTCACCTTTTACCTGCTCAAACACAACTATCCAACATAATGTTAAGCTAAAATTTTTTGACACATTCATTTATTTTCCATGTTCCATCCTCCTGCTGGATCATCCTTCTAACAGGATAATGTGGGAAGAATGCAGCTTAAAGTCTCATATAGAAACAGTGACCTTAATCTGCAATTTCTTTTCATTATTGCCACAGCTGAAAATAAATCTGCTTTTGGTCTTGCCTTTGTCGTGTTTATGTATGAGTGCAGTAGAAAATGTCATGAGCAGAATATATGAACTTATAGACTGTGAAGCATATACTCATATTTTCTGCTCTAGATAAGGACCGAGAATCTGTTACCTGCTGAAGAAAATGCAAATGTATGTGCGTTTGTCCTCCTTTGCTGAAGACACTGCAGTGCCATGTGAGGAAAGCTGTTTGGAGCGTGAAATAGTTTCATAAAGCTTTAGGGTGGAGGTGTGTTTGATTTATAACAATTTCACATCTGAAATGGAGGATACTTCCAACCGTATCCTTTTTTTTGATACCATCTGTTGTTTAGAAGCCAAAATGTGGAAATTTGCATATATCAAAACTAATGAAAAAGTAATGGGCCATCGCAAAAAGCACATGAATATGAGCTGTGACATTTCGTAGAAGCAAACAATCCTGCATACGGTGACATGTTTTGTTTCTCATTACACAAATGACTTTTCTTTTCCAAGGGCAGATGTTTCTCCCACCCACCCAGCTTAAAAACACCTCTGTCTGTTCATAGATTGTTCTACGGCACAAGGCAAAACTATGTTATCTTTTTACAGTCAAATCTGTATTCATCAACAAGTTTGTCTGCATAACAGAAAACATTAATAACAATTCAAAATGAACATATTAGTCAGTTGATTGGAAGTGCCACTCTGTAGGAAGATAACTTTTATTGAAAAAACTTGAGGGATTGCATGTTGCCTACCAGACCAAATTTTAGCTCAATATTTGTAAAATTGCCTGAGTTGGCAGCCATCTTGTGTGTGTGTTGATTTGGTCTGTTAGAAAAAATATTTTGTGAACCAGTAGATAGATTTTAATGAAACTGTCGGAATGTAACCTGAGAGTTTGCACATCTACAACTGATTACCTTTTGGAGTCAACCCAATTCAAATCGGCCGTAGCAAACACAAAAATGTGTATAACTCCCTCAGTTTCATTGATAATGATCTATTATTTGGTGTGGTAGTAGCTGAGAGTCATCCCCAACACTTACTCAGAGCGCTAACAAATTGCACAAGATTATTGTTTAAAACTTTGACAGTAAATGTTGGAGTCACTCTGTCTGTTTGTTAGCAAAATATGCGCCACAGCTAATATACTTTAGCAAACAAAAATGGCTAAAGATAAGTATCTTTAATGCAATCCATTTCACAGATATTGAGGTAAAATTGGGTGTGGCAGTAGCTGAGAGGCATCCACAACACATACTCCAAGCATGAACAGATCTCACAAGAGCTTTGGTTAAAACTTTGGCATGTGTTTCAATAGGCAATATGCATTTTTTCCAAGAATGCTACTTTTTAATATAATTATTCAACTATTTTCTTTTGAAGTGACTGGTTGACAGATACTGCAGAGGTTGTGCGTGGATACCTGCATGCCTGTAGGCTGCATGTTTCTCTTAAATTTTTTTGCGAACCAATTTGATGCCTGCAGCATTAAATTTCCCACACATACTGTAATTACCACTGGTGTTAACTCATCATATACATACATTTTCCCATGAGTTTTGAACAGTTTTGAAAAAAATTATTATAAGTCATTATTAGCTCGGCTCATCAGTTTTTTATTTATTTTTTTATTGCTTGTCACTACTTGTAAACTGTAGAATCTGTCCACGTGTGAAAGACAAAATTATTGCTTACTTTGACCTTGTTCTCTGTTGTAGACGGACTGCTCCAGTGACAGTGAGAGCGAAGACAACTTCATCGTTGTCCCGCCACGAGACCACCTTGGCCTGGCTATATTCTCCATGCTCTGCTGTTTTTGGCCTTTGGGGATCGCAGCCTTCTACTTCTCACAGGGGGTGAGCCCACATACACAAAAATGTCAACACAGATATGGAATGATCATACCTTTCAAGCTGCGGCCCATTACACATGAATGATTCAGCAACTGGTTGTCAAGGTCTAGCATAATCATCACCCACACACACATACAGACATTTTCATGAAGCTGTGAACATTTCATGCACCTACATCTACATTCCTGGCCTTTTGTGTGAGTCATTACTAGGAGATTAAGGTCCATCACACATAATAAACAACCTTCAACTGGCAGTCCTGATGCAAGGCCAGTTTTTATTAAGCTAACCATCAATAACTCAAGGCCAATCTGTAAGCTTGTTGCTCTGAAAACAGGCTGAGAGCCTCCTTCAGAAAGAGTATTTAAATCACTTTAAAGGCTTTATCTGTAAACGCCAAGAAATTAGGTGTTCAAATTGCATTGGTGAGAAAGGGCCTTTGAACTATTTCCGGTTTCAAGAGGATTAAAGATGGGCCCAATTAAAAGTGTGCCAACATGTTAAGGATGATAAGCTTTCAGACACATTAAAAAGGCCTGTTTGAACTGTTGTTCTGTAGTTGAAAGAGTAGAGCTTGTTGGACGAAATGTACAAAAACACTTAGAAACACAAGTTTAATTATTATTTTTTAGTACAATTTTGTGTGTTTTCTAATCGGAACCTGTTTTTTTTCTTCACACTTCCCTGAGTTCCAGGAACAATCCACTTTTTTTTTTGTTTTAATTAGTTGTCAAATACTTAAGCTTACGGTGTATTGTGATTTTAAATATCAGATCTACTTCTGCTAAGTGAGTGCTAGTGTGCTGTTCATACACGAATGCCACTAATTAAATGCCTGGTGTTTAATTTATTGTCATTTATTAGATGCCAGAGGGCATTTCACAGCGCAAAAATAATGATCTTTTTAGCTTTCCACACATCCACTTTTAGCGCTTCACTGTTGCCATAGATCACCAAGAGCCAAAAACTTTTCTACTCTGCTGATTTGAAACAAACAGGCATGTCTTCAAGCTCCTGTATCTTATCTGAACTCACAGTTCTTGCTTTGCTTTAGTGTAGAGTGCTTACGTTTCTTCCTCTATGTCTTTTCTGTGGGCATTTAGGAAGAAATGCTATTTCAAAAACACCATAACATCGTTCCAATTATTCCTTTCTCTTTCAGTTTTGTAGGAAAAGCAACTCTGATGATGGTGTGGCAAACATAGAACACAAGAATTACTACATGTGCTGCTGCAAGTCATTTCTGTCCCATGCCTTATCAAATGGACAAAGGCGTAACACATTTGAGGGAATTCAATATCACGGCCACATTCATGTATACCCTGTATCTTTGACAAGGGTTTCAGTAAATTGTGCTGCGTTTGACCATAATTTCCTATGAAAAGCTTGAGTACTTACCCATCTTATCTATGAAGGCAAGAAGTTCAAGTCAGTCAGTGAATTATCTTGTCAGAAGCTAATTTAATTCTTCCTCAGAATGATGGGGAAGTGATGGTGATGACTCTGTAAGTCTTCCTACTTTAAAAGGTGCATTGAGAAGAGATATCAGGAACGGATGCAGCAAGAATCTGAACGCCCTCGCTGTAGAGTTTTAGTAGCTCACTGCAGTAGACTTCTTTTCATTCTGTTTGTTCAAGAAGAGTTTAACCAAAAAAAATAAGGTAATTTTTGGGGAAATTTTTAAATAGTATTGAATGATTTTAGCTGAATTTGGGCTCAAATTGGGCAAAAGCAAAAAAAAATAGTATTTTATGCCTCCTGAAAAACAGCGAAAAAAGAATCTGTGATTTTCTGAGTTCAGGACTTCTTTTTGTTTCAACCTGACTTTTACAGCTCACTGCCTTTATTGCACAGTGTAAGCAGATTCATTAGAGGTTTTTAGAAGGGTAGCAGAATGAGCTGGAGATAAAAGTTTAGAAATGATGGCACATCAGCCTTACCATTTACACTCGGAGCGTTCGCAAACAAAGCAGTTAGTGACTGTAATAGAGTCTGTAAATGGCAGATCAATAGCGTTGTTGCTCCAGTGGAAGGTCACGCCTGGTCAAACAGAGAGCTGCAGGGGAGAAGTTGAGTCAGTGCATTAGGGAGTGTACCAGCACAGAAACAGACATGCTTTTATACACTGCCTTACACTGATGTGTGCTGTTCTCTGAAAAAAAATAAAAATAAAAATCCTGTGAAATGGTTTCATGGATTCAAGATTTGCGTTAACAAGTTCTCAACACAAAACACGGTTAATAACTACAGCAGAATATTTTAAATACCTGAAAACTGTGTGTTTTGAACTTTCAATAGGTAACTCTTAATTATTATTACTAATAGGGTGAAGGTTTTGTTTTGGAAATGCAGATAATTTTTTTGTCTCTCAGCTCTGAGACACATCTGCACATGAAAGTGCTGTATTGAGGGGCAGCAGTGATTCCTCTCAGCATTATGCAAATACAACTCCCCTAAAGTTATATTATGACATACAAGTCATTGTAATGAATGAAAATAAATGAGCTAATTACTGGCAATGTATTTGTGTGTCTACGTGAGGGCAGTCGGGACACAGAGGGAAGGAAGGAAGAAGAGACAGAGACCTTCTGCTTTACATGTTATTTTGTAGAAAAACCTGTTAAGAGCCCTGAATTGACTTTTGACAGCGCCAAGCAGAATGAGTCTCCAAGCAGCCAAGTCTGAGATGTTATCTTTTTTTCTATGACACCCTATTTCAATCACTTTGTCAAGGTTGTGGAGATAAAGCCTTAAATGCTTCTAACCATTTTACTTTCAAGGGTATCCTCACATTCACATTGACATGTACTGTACATCGCTCAAAGCTCTCATGTTTTTTGACCACATTCTAACCTTTTTTTCAGTTATTCTTTCATAGTTACATAGGGAAAGCCTAAAAATGTTTGAATAATTTTATTATTTTTTTGTAATGCATTTAATAAATGTTTTCAGGCAAATAACAAGAAGGAGGCATTTGCTGTGGAAAAAGCTGTACACACAGTTTTGGCTTTTTTAGGAAATAGACTACCAGGGTAATAAAACACATTTGCAAGCACATTTAAATTCAATTTTCCAAAAGGCAGTAATAGACACATATTTTTGGGGTGTAACCTAAGTCCCGATTCAGTACGTAGTTTAGTATGAGGGTCACGGTTCAGTGATGTTTAGTACAACAAGAAAAAGCCAAATGTTCAGCGCACAGCACAGCACCTTGATGCATCCAAACAGAAGTAATCTTACATGCACACAAACCCTAGAGTTTGTGTGCGAGGTGAGCTGATCACACTCTGCAGCCTTAATTTGTTTTTTTATTTTAATGAGTCTCACTGAAGCTCTCCCCTAACACACCAACACTGCTCGCTACTTAGTGTGGGATAAACATGGAGGCAGTTGTTGCGCACGAGTTTCAGCTGAACAAACCCAAAATCTCCAAAGTCAGACAGTAATATGAACATTCATTGCTGTCTAATCTTTTTTTCCTCTTCCTCGGTAAATGTAAAGCCTTTCTCTGACAGCCTTACAGACACACACAGCATTCAAACCTTTTTTGATATAGTTTCAAACTGCCAGCAAGCAGTGGTGAACTTGGGCAAGATTTGTACATGTGCATCTTTCTCCATGCTTTGCATACTGCTTCCAATGTGAAGGAAGCTGTGCAATGTTTTAATTCCTTTTCTGTTCGTTTTCTAATGGCAGTCTGTGAAAAACAATTTAAAAAACATGTACCCTCTACTAGATGGGAACAGTGATCACCTGTGACTAACACATTTGTTATCTAGTTTAATGTACTTGCCTATATACTGTGACGGTCTTGTATGAATACATGTACTTTTAGATAGATAGATGTATGGATGGACGGACAGACAGCATTTTTAGAATATTTGTTCTATCAATTTAAAGCCAATGAGTTTCCTCAAATGCAGGTTCTATGTTTGACCTTCAAATGCAGTTATTTTGCTCTGACTCTTTATTTAACCTTTTTTTTATTTTGCATTGTTAAGTCATTTTCACAAACCCTACATAAATAAAACACCATGGAAAAAAACACTTCAACCATAACAAGTATTTCTTCATATTGCCCTCTTGATACAGATGAATGCAACTCAGAGATAAAAAAATAACAAGTCCCAAGTCATCCTAACAAAATGAACTCAAATGAACAATTAATCAGTACCTGTTTTAATGCGAAAGAGAAATAATTTAAATGTTTACATTTATAAATATGTAACTCAGGTTTTTTGGTAAATAGAAATGATTTAACAGTAACAACTGCCTTTAACTCCCTGTGAAAGCATGTTAAGGACATAGCAAAGAGTCAGTGCCAGAATTGCTAAATGAAACCATAAATTATACAAAATTATATATAAATTATACCAAAAAAAACAACACATATTTTTCTCCCACTGCACTGTTGTCCAGACTTTTAAGGTTTCCAAACCCCCACAAAAAACGCCTCGTAAACATACATTAAAAAGTTTTTTTTTTAAATGTCTACATGGCAATAATGGCAGATACATTTAGCTAGGGGTGGCACAGCGGCGTAGTGGTTAGAGCTGTGGCCTCCCAGCAAGTAGGTTGCAGGATCGCATCCCAGCCTGGGTCCTTTCTGGGTGGAGTTTACATGTTCTCCCTGTGCACACTAACATGCATGTTAGGTTAATTGGTAACTCTTAAAAATTGTCCCTAGGTGTGAGTGAGAGTGTGAATGGTTGTTTGTCTCATTTGTCTCTATGTGGCCCTGTGATGGACTTGTGACCTGTCCAGGGTGTCCCCCGACTCTCGCACAGTGACTGCTGGAGATAGGCACCGGCTCCCCGCAACCCGAAATGGAAAAGCGGGTAAAGAAAATAGATGGATGGATGGATGGATGGATGGATGGATGGATGGACATTTAGCTAGTTTTGACATTTTTGTGTTTATTTTACTTTGCATCATTTTGCAGCAGTGAATGTGACTTCTGTGACATACAGTATATTTGACCAAAATGTTCTATATTCCATCCAGGAAACAATATGATTCACTGTCTTGAAGCGCTTGCTCTTTGCATATCTATACTTCAAAAGAATGAGTTAAAGAAGAGACTGACAACAAAAGAGGCAACAGCAATAATAAACTAATTCATCTGACTTAATATACGAATGTCAAAGTTCAATACCTTTGCTAGAGACAGATGTTGCATTGTGATGATTTTTTTTTCTTTGGTGCAAAGGAAAATCCCTTTGATGAAGTCCACACACTGAAAAAAGAGCAAAGTCTGATGATGTGAGGAAACTAGGAAGGACAAGCCATTGTGTATTCACAAAAATACCCAATTTACTTTCTATTAATAAATCACTGACTGAGATTATTTTTATTAACCTAAAAGAAACATTGCAAGTCATTGCTATAGATGTGTCCCAAAGTAACCCAAATCAAACCAATTTACAAATGTATCTCAGCTTTTCTCTGCTTTCGTTGGTTCATGGCCTGTTTTTGAAAACTGTGATTAATATTATCATCAGTCACTGGCAGATGTTTTCCCACCACTGGCTGGAAGCTTCAAAATGATGTGCATTTTCAGACTGGGTGGCCATATGGCTGATGATCTGCCTTGTTTGTTCAAACCTAACAAAAACAATTTGCACAAAAATGTGATCATTTCTATCAAAATTCATTCTGACTCCAAAAATAACATAAATAAATAAATGAATAAAAGTCACAATGGCTAGTTTGAGCAAGAAAATCTGCTGCTCTGTTTGCATCGTAGCAAGACGTTCTCATTATAGCTAAAAGCATACTAATTTGGTATTGTTTAAGGACATAATTTGTAAACAGTTCCGTTTTGTATGTCATTTTATTTTTTTGCCATTTTGGTGCCAAAAGCCAAAAGTATGATTTTGTATTAACCCTATAGCGAGGACCTTTGCTGCCTAAAAGTTTACAACTTTACAAGTTAATGTACTGAAGAAGCACTCAGTAAGAAAAAGATCAAAGACGCAAGTCTCATTCATAACTCCCAATTCCTAAACTGTAGTCTACAAGGCAAAACAATAAGTGATAAAAACAACCATCCCATCCAAGACTCAAAGAAAGATCTTCTAGATGGAGGTGTTGGAGCTTTCTACTACAGCTCCTCGTTTTTTTTGTTTGTTGTTTGTCTTTTTTGTGTTGGTCATTTATCAGACATATCACAATATGTAGATGACAGATCAACACTATAAGACCATTTGAGTGTTCCCAGAGAAAGTCCTGGCTTTGACAGAATGCTATCTGGCAGGAGAATGAGAACTGATTGCTAAAGAATGACTTACAAAGGGCCAGGCAGATTCTGATTAGTTTAATTAAACAAATAAAGAGTCTCAGGTGGTGATTGAGTCTGAGGTGGGAGAAGAAAGAGGAGGAGAAGGAAGGAAGGTAAACAAATAAAGCAAGGTAAATGTAGTCTTCCTACCTAATGAGCTTTTAGGTTGCATGTACTGTTATATAGCTGGAGATAAAAGTTTTGGTTTAGAACTCATTTGAGGCCTTTCTGTGTGGGGTTTGCAAGTCCTCCCCCATGGGTGGGTACTCTGGTTTCCTCCAAAAACTGTTTATGACACTGTAAGTGGCAAGTCTAACTCTGGGCTCTATCCTAGGCTGGCAACCCATCCATGGTGGCTCGTCTTTTGGCTTTTGAAATTCCTTTGTATTGTAGGCTTCGGTCTTGCATCATGGTTCAAATATTAAATACAGACAGTATGAATTAAAAAGTATCACCTTCTGCCTTACATCCAAAAGTTTTAAACAAATATCTGACACTGTTAGCACTCTGATTATGTGCTGGGAAGTGGTTTCAGTTGCTGCAGCACCAAATTTTAGCTCAGCATCTGTAAAAATGACTGAGTTATAGTCATTTACGTGTTTGCCAAGGTTGATTAGCTGTGGAAGCCATCTTAAATCAGGCTGACTCCAAAAGTTAAATTGTAGATCAACATTCAGTGTTCACTTTCTAAGAGTTTTGTTAAAATCTTTTTATTGGTTTATGAGATGTTTTGCTAACAAACAGAGAGACAAACACACACATGCATAAACGCAGGCAATTACAAGATCACCCACGTTTCATTATTAGAAGCTTAGATTAAAGTTTAAGCGGCTACACCTAAAACAGGGCTGCACTATGGCCAGTTTATGACACCATTTCCAAAAAAACTGGAATCAAATCAGCATGTGGGCATTCAAACCCCCAATATGAGTCATTTTTCATCTCAACTGGCTTAAAATGCTTCACTTCTTCAAGAAACTTTATATGGCCATCTTTATCAGATACTTAACTGACTGGCTCACCTCCAGGGAAAGAAGCAGTGACTCGGGTCATAAATCCTTCTGGATTTCAGTTATGATGAAGGCTGGAAATTCTGCAGGAAAAAAAAAAACTTGCCGTAGAGATATTATTTCAGTGTCTCAGAGCTTGAGAGCAAATTTTAATGTCAAGTGCAGAGATCATATGTAGACTTTCTTCGGTGTTTGTCCTCACTGTCATAGTCGGATATCATCACTGCAGAAACATGCACGTAGCCAACAGACACAACCCCTGAAAACCTCACTTTTAAATAAGAAACATCTTATGTTTTGAAAGGATCAGCCCTAAATATGACACAGAAGGACTGACCTTGAGGCCAATCTCATCATACTCTCACACGTCACACATTGTTAAAATAAATGCAAGAATAATGGAGGTCTTTTCACACTTCCACATCAGACATTCGCATTCATTCATTCGACACAATAGTCTGACTGGTATGCGGATAAACACAAAAAATTGCGATCATTTTAGCAACGAGTAGAACTCTTGGCCTTGTTGGATCTCATCAACTGAAAAGAGCAAACATAAATAAGTGACAACACTGTAATAAAACAGAACTGAATTCTTATAGAGGAAGACAATAGATGTCGAGAAGTCCAAACAGTGCCGCTCAATCATGTTTACCATATCATTTTGGCTTCAGTGTTGACTCCCATTCATTTCATATGAATGAAAAGCAAGACTAGAGAGGGATCTTTCGTTCCATCATTCAGCTCCACACAAATGCTCTGCAGACACACACACACACACACATTGTGCAGGATAAACAAGATGGTCGTTTTAAACCTGTGTTCATGTTACTTTTGTCATTTGTATTAGTTTCTCATATTCATATAGTTTATTTTAAAAAAATACATTTTATGTATCAGTTATTTGGTTTATATTGCTTATTTGCCCTCTTTGTGTTAGAAATCACCAATATTGCTGTATTTAACACCAATAACGCTAGAAAAAAATCTCTTGAATAAACTTTTTACAAGTTTTGGTTGAAGTAGATAAAACAGCCAGGTACTTATACGCCCCTGCTACTTGCACGGTACATACCCCATAGATATCTCATAGACTGTATATATCAAGACCTCCGACTGAAACCTGGACATTGAAGCCGGAACCAGACCAGCTTTCTCTGTCGACTGGTTCCAGTACAAGTTTTAAGCCTTGCTCCTCCATGTGAAGAAATGGGGCATTGCCATTGGGGAAAAAAAAAAAAATACACCTCAGATGATTTGTGCTGTCGTGGCATGATCTTATACCATGCAACTGCATCCTGACATATCTAAGAGAGCTGTGCTGGGAGGTATCTTCATGTGAATGTACACTGACATACAGAGCATGGTGAGCATGCAGAAGAGAGTGTCTCAGGGACATGGGAACTAGTCAGAAAAACCTGTTGTAGCAGTGTCACACAAAGAAAAACAGAAAACGTCAAAACCTAAACGACTACAACCCTTAAAATACAGGGCAAAGCCAATGCTAGAAGTATAAAGTGAAACCATTAACAGAGTTAAAAAAATATAAAATAAATGTAAAACTGTGAATAAAATGTCATATAAAATGTCATATAAATATAAATGCAATTAAAAAGTCTTGTAAAATTGCCACAGCATGAGTGCAGTTCATATAATTTGTAGCCCCAAACTTTAGTGTTTAATTTTTTGAAAAACTGATGGAAATAACTCCTCACCATTACATAAACAAACTGTGTTGCGTGGCTGACTGAACAACCTCCCATCATTTACCACAACCCTGCTGGACATTTACACGTTTTCACCATCTTCTGTTTTACAGGAAAGATTTCACCAGTACTGTTAACACAGCCCCGGGGAGGGGAGCTATATGGGCCTAACTGGAATAATAAAATGCACTGCTGCTTTAACTGGGTCATGGCAGTGAGGGCTGCTACCAACAAAACTATAAAACGCTCTATGAGATGAAGCTCTGTGGACACACAAAGACTGCCCCCCCCTCCCTTGTTGAATCACTGTATTGCACACGTCTATATCCTTTTGTTTTAATAATGACTGATTATGATAAATGTGATTTTCTTACATTTGCCATTGGCACTAAAGACTGAGATTGATTTCACATTTGCCTTTCTTTTGTCCTGCTATGCATGATAAGTTCTCCTCGGTTCACTAAATAGGTCCATTCCTCACTTCTCTTGGCCTTTTTTTCTTTCGGTGCCAAAAACTAAATACATAATTTTTTTTAGATTATTTCAAATTGTTCCATTTCTTCTTGACGTTGCAGCAAACACTGATTCCTGACTCTGTTTTTCTTTACTTTTGTTCTTTCGCAGACCACCAAGGCAGTGAATAAAGGTGACTTCCCACTGGCCAACATCGCCTCCAGGAGGGCTTTGTTCCTTGCTGCCCTCTCCATCACTATAGGCACCGGTGTGTATGTAGGCGTGGTGGTTGCTCTCATTGCCTACCTCTCTAAACCAGGACACATATAGCAGAAGCTCCTCCTATCACACAACTCCAGGGAGCCTGAGAGGAGAACAACCCCCTTGGGTCGGGGGGGACATCATTGCACCTGCAAACTTTAAGGAAAACTTTATGTGGATGTACAGTTTTTGTTTTTGTTTTTTTTTGTTTGTTTTTTTTCATCCACCGTCTTTTGCTTCCAGACTTCCCTTCCTGAAGGCTTTCTGTCCTCTGTCAGGATTGGCCATGGTGACTGGAAAGAGGTTTAAACGTTTGGGCAGGAACAAGTAAAAAAAACAAACTTTATTTTACTTTTTTTTTTTTTTTGACAAAGTGGATGTGATGGAAGCATTTGACGTTTGAGCTCAGCTTGCATTCACTGGACTTAAACCCATTGTGTTTGACTGGTTTCTTCCCCATGGGAACTTTCAAGAGAAGGTTCAATTCTAACCATTCACTGGAACAAACAATACTCTATTATTTGAGCTGCTGGTAAAATTTGCACCTCTTTGTGAATGGCCACATGGGAATGTCTTAAACAGACTCATCATTGACTCAATGCACTAGGACTGTTTGGTGGAGAAAACGGTTCAGTGTTCAAGTCATGTCAGTGGAGAGCTTTTATACCTACAATTAGAATCTACAATCAGAAAATTGCAGAATTTGATGATAAACAATACAGCTCTATAGGGTTGAAAAACTGATTGAGAATGAAGGCTTTTCTCTTTAATATTATTGGACTGGCATGAATTAAAAAAAAAAAAAAACTTTTTTTCCACAGAGGAGTCCAAACATCAAAAACATGACTGATGAAGATGTGTGTTTTTTTTTTAAATGTGTCTTTTGGTGTCCCTTGTTGTCTGACTCAGTTTCTTTCTTATTTTAAGGACTGTAAAGCACAGATTTGAGTTGTTGGCATAGGCAGAAGTTCAGGGAAAATGATGAAACATGGTGTGGTATTAATCATCAGCAGTCTTGATGTAGATGGAGATTATATATCAGGTGGATAATATCATTTACAGAAAGGCCTTACAGGGCTGCACAAATAAACCGGTGTGTTGCCATCTGACAGCTTTCAATTTTGTTCTGATCAGTTATTCTGTGCATGAGTCTTGGAGTTTGCAGCAACGCATGACTGATTGGATTTATGGTAAAAACTTGATGTTGGCAGATCAGAAGACAGCTTAAAATTAAAATTGATCACTCTCTGAAGGAGCTCATGTTTTGCACAACACTTGACCCCCAAATCCCCCTCATCAGCTAATAAAACCTTATGAAAGGACATAAAAGGTCATTTTGGGAAAATTAAGGATTGAGACATTTTTATTTGGTTCTTCTTTCTTCAAATATTTTGTTTTCATACATTTGTAATTTGTAATAATTTCTGTCAGATCAGTTTCTTATTTGCTGTTTTTCTCCCCCATGAAAAGCCGGCAATCATGCAATTGCTCGTGGCTGCGTTGTTTGTTAGCAAACTATCTCATGAACCACTGGGCAGGTTTTAATGAAACTCTCAGAAAATAATCACTGGGTGGACATCTATAACTGATTAACTTTTGGAGTCAACCCAATTCAAGATGGCTGCAACAGCTAATCAATCTGAGCAAACACAAAAATGGCTATAAAAGAGTCATTTTTACAGATACTGAGTTAAAAGTTTGTGTGGTGTTCGCTGAGGCTCACCCCAACACATTCTTCAAACACTAACAGATTGCACAAGATTTTTGTTTAAAATCTTGGCATTCAAGGAGGGGGGAGATATGCATTCCTTCAAGGAATGAAAGCTTTATTTTAGGTTATGCTTCTGTATTGTAGCCAGGCATTTCGTTGAAGTGGTGAAGCCTCAAGAAGTTACTGACACTGCATTTGTCATTCATGACAGCTGCGGTGCAGAATGAGCTCTATTTTATGGGTGTGTGGGTACTGTGTAGTCTCTGGAGCATACACCTGAAATAGCGCAGCCACATTAATTTCACTAATAAGCCACTTGTGGTGTCACTGGTTGTTGTCCAACCCTGCATGTAAACCCTCCATTTCTACTTACCTGACTCTGGAAATCTAACGTCTGCACTGTTGTGCTAATGAAGCAGGATTATTTATCCCACGTTCTTTATGAAAGGACGTTTCTACTTTGTCTCGCTCAAAATAAGACACATTCTGGTGTGCAGGCTTTACTTTAAATGTTATATTTGGCTGCACATACTTTTGAATTAACATCAGTCAGAAAAGGACCATTTGGATCTTATAGATTCTAGCAGTTTGCTTTAAATTTGTTTGAGTTTTACTCATTTGATAAGGTGGACCTATGATGGATATGTTAGCTCTTACAACCTTTGACCCTGTTGGTCCCAGGAGCGCATCACAAGCTACTGTTTCCACCGAATGCACACGTCATGTTCATCACTGAAGTACAGTAAAAAGAGAAAGTTCTACTGCAGATAATGATGAATATGATTTCTGTTTTGTAGAATGTCATTCAAACATGCTTCATTATTTTTGTTAACCTGGTGTTGTACAGTGTGTTACAACAGTTTGTGATTTTTGATGCTGCTGTTATTATTTTGTTTTTTTAACATCGTGATTAGCTAAATCCATGCAACAAAGACAATTGCTGAATGCAAGTTCCAATGCCAGGGTGATCTCTTTGTGTTGTGCTTTCATGTCAAGAGACAAAAGACAACTTTTTTTGGGTCCGTTTTATGTTTTTCGATTCATTTCTTTTTTAGTTTGCGTGAAGGCTAAATGTACATAGTGCAAATACAAACATTGTCAAATGTAATGAAAAATAAACCTGAATGGAAGGATGATTTTTCTTGAAAGCAAAAAATTGTTGTTTTTTTTTTGTCTGAGAGTCAAATAACATAAAAATAGATTATTATCTAATAAAAACAACCAGAGAGAATAGGGATGCTTGAATCATGGAGT
>JAOXNZ010000085.1:15011579-15027921 GCA_028566095.1 Kryptolebias brasiliensis
AATCTCCACCTGGGAACGCATTTTGTTTGTTGTCTTTTTTTTATCTCAAAAACGTCATTTACTTGTAGACAAAAAGAGCAAATGAAGATAAAAACCTCCATTTAAAAAAAAAAAAAGAAATAACTGAATAGTGTAGACAGGGTCACAGATTTGTAATGTTGAATCATTTTCATCCTTAGTACTGCTTTTGTTTTGGTCCCACTTAAGTTCTTTTTTTTTACCGTTTTGTAGCTTTTGTGTGAAAATCTGATGAAGTTTTTAACTTATCTTTGGACAAAAACATTAAATATTCCTAACAAAAGCAGAAAATGAACCAAAATGCTCCTGAAGACAGACCTGACACAGATGACTGAGTTTACAGCTGGATGATAAATGTCTCCTTTCACCTTCTTATCTTTAGAGCCAACCTGACCGAGTTTGGTGTTTCTCTCCGATTTACGGTTTCGAAAATTGCATCGAAGGGATCATCCTCCTGCTTCCATCAGCTCATGCCGACTCAGAAATGAAGAGGTGGTGTCAAACCACAAAGCAAGCAGAACCTTTTGGCCTTGTGTGTTATCTGTCAACATGTAGTGTAGTGCGCCAACAGCAACTGTGATCAGCGGTACAACAACTGCAGCTGACAGTGCTCTCTCTTACACACACTTTCCTTGTTAGGGTTAAGGTTAGATTCCAATGAAACTCTCAGAAAGTAGTCATTGGATATAAATCTACAACTGATTACCTTTTGGAGTCGCTCCAATTCAAGATGACTACCACAGCTAAGCAACATTAGCAAACACAAAAATGGATAGAACTAATTCAGTTTTACAGATTTTAGGCAACTTTTAGCCCAAGGATTAACTGATGGAATGAGATCTTTGTTTGAAATATCTCCTGAACCGTTATGCAAATTTTAATGAAACTTGCATCTACACCCGATTAACTTTTGGAGTTAAGATGGCTGCCACAGCCAGCTGATCTTTGCGAACACAAAGATGGCTATATTTCAGCCAGTTTTACATATATTTGACTAAAATCTGGTGTGGTAGTAGCTGAGATTAATTCACAACACATCCTCCAAACTCTACACATTGCATAACATCTTTGCTTAAAACTTTGGTATTAAGTGTTGGAGTCTACCCTGTTTGTCAGTTAGCAAAATATCTCATGAACCACCAAACAGATTTTAATGAGAGTAACAGTAACAGTAGCTGAGAGTACTCCTCAGAACATACTCTGAGATCAGAGTAACAGATCTCCCAATATCATATAACATTGCACATATCATTCACAAGCTTTGATCCTGTAACTAACTATAACTCCATCCATTTTTATCATAAGATGATCTTAGTTAAACATTCAGGGTTAAAAGGTGAACGGGTGATATTCTGCCAGGGAGTGCAAGGCTTTCAATTTTTCCTTTAAATTCATCAGCGACACAAAAAAAAGAAAAGCATGCAGCATAATTGATTTTGGTGCAAACAAAGAGTTGACACAGGAAGAAAGATTTATTCATCTCTCATCAGCAGCTGAAGTGTATTTGCTCAGAAATTAAATAATGAAATGGGAGGTGCTGAATGCATCAACAATAACAATAATAAATTTGAGAGGGAAATAATTATAGCCACCGTACAAGGCGGCACTAAATAAATAATATTCTTAGTGAATTAGCTAATGTTTTCCTCTGAGTGTTTGCATTAACAAAATCCTGCTGGCCGTGGCCTCGGGGTGTGAGCGTGCTCACAAACAACATTATGCATAATTAAGCGTGAAAATTGCACATTACTCGTGGAATATTTATACAAAGCTTGGTGTCTTTTTAAGCTGAGTTCAGAAATTCCCCTTCGCATGGATGAGTTCTCGTCGGCCTGCTTTGGAAGTCCGATGCAGAGTGACACGGTCCAGCTGTAAAACCAGAGTTTCTTCAGCATTAGATCTTTCCAAAGGTTGCATGCTGTTTTTATTTCTGGTTTTAAAAAAAATCTAAAGAACCCTAACGCTCACTTCCAAACTTGCAGACGTATTGATCAAATTTTTAATGACTGAACCTTAAAACTGGGAGTCTTGATCCAGAATCCATTAAAGACTGACAGACAGAAGCATCAAGAATGTTCATTTCCCAACACGAGGAGGACACAGACCTCGTCTGCGGGCCTTTGTGGGTCAAGCCCCCAATCCGTCCAAATGGATGCTTCACTGGGCAAAATACTGAACCCTACTGATCTTCTGAATGTGTGCTTAAACTGTCACAGTTAAGCTTAGCAAATACAAGAATGGCTACAACGCAGCCATATTTATAAAGTTTAAGCTAAAATTTGGTCTGGTAATAGCTGAGCGTAATCCCCAACACAAACTTTGAGTGATAAAGGTCACAAGAGATCTTTGTTTAAAACTTTGGCATGCAAGGCAGCAGGCAATATGTATTCTTTCAGAAAAAAAATAATTTCAGTAAACATTGAGGCATCAGAACAAACCTAGAATACCAAACTTTCAAACAAGACAAGAAGAGCATTAATTTAAAGTTACAAAGTGGCTAAAAACAATACTAAAGCTTAGTTTTGGCTAACAAACTGTCAGGATTTAGGGTTTTTTGTATTAGGTTTATTTTCTGTAATTCTGTTTTATTTACTTTGTTGTTCCTGTGTTCTGTGTCTTCTGTCATTATTCAGTACTTGTCAGCCTGCTACACTCATCTGCACCTGTCCCTTGTTTGCTAATCAGTTCACCTGTGTCCACTTACCAATCATCCTCTGCCTTTTAAACCTGGTTATCTACTTCACAGACCCACCGTTTGTTGGTTGGTTGGTTTGTCAGCCGGCCCCTTCATGACATAAGCACCACAAGAAAAAAAAAATAATTGTGTGAAAGTTAACATTTCTTAAAGAATAAAACTTTTGTTTGTCGACAGTCATCAATACTAATTAACACATGTATAAAAAGTCAGATAAAACTAAACTAACATGTATTGGCATCAAGTGACACATTACATGTATTATAAACCCAGTTGTTCACAAGAACACCATACCTACAGAAAAAGCACAGTAGTGGTGTTAATCAGAACTAAACAGATGATGGATGGTCTTGAAAACAAACCATTCAGGAAAACTTGATCAGTCTTTCAAAGACTTGAGACCAGGACAGAAGTTCGCCTTTCAGAACAACAATGATCCCTGAGCATACAACAATACTCGAGTGGTTTAAAAAGACAAAATTAAAAGTGTTGGAATAGTCTGTAGTAAATACTGTTTCACCCAGCTTGAAGGAGACAGAAGTCTTGAGGAATGGGCAAGAAGCCCAGGGACTAAATGTGCCAAACTTCGAAACATGTATCCATGGAGACAGCAGCTGTTAGAGCTGCAACAAAAGGACTCGATGCAGTGCTGACTTTATGGGTAAATGCACAGAAGGTTTGGTTTCTCTTATTTCCTGTTTGTTCCACAGTTCAAATCATTTGCAGGTGTAAAGTTTTGTCTTGACTGAATGATGCAAGTCTGACAACATTCTGGTTTTTGTTGTTTTTTTGTTTTTTTTCAGGTCGCATGCAACAAAAAAAGAAAAAAAAAGAAAGACATGTAAAGAGGTAGTAGATACTCTGATGAGAAATTGTGTTATGTTTATAATCTCTGTACACTTGTTTATTATGCAACATTTGAAATGACCTGACAAACTTTTGTGCCTAACCCAGCGGTCTGCAAGCTGCGGCTCTGGGGCCACATGCGTCTCTTTGGTTCCTCTGCAGCGTCTTTTAGTAGTTTTGACCAAAAATATCTTGGAAATTAATATTCATATTCAGAACCACAATAAGAGAAACTGATTGTAGCACTTCTTCTGTCCAGTTTGTTGCAATGTGTGGATAAGATTTATGTTTTACTGAATGTTTCCATTAAAACAACAAAAAAAATCGTTTCAATCTGTTTGCCCTAATAGTTTGTTAGGTAATTTACCCCTTCATTAATGTAACGTCCAGACAAACAGTGTGTTCTTTTTTTTAAATCCACTGGAAAATTAAACATTTTCAATACATTTATGGCAAGATGCTGAAGTAAAAAGCCAAAAAAAAAACAAAGGCAGTTTTGCAAACATGTTTCTATGTTACAAGTGGATGGGATCAGGCATTCTGCAAAAATATGTCAAGGCATTCTGAGTACAATAAACATTAAAAGTAAAAGCTTGTTTTTCTTAAAAAAAACCCTAAAGGATTAAGTAAATGAAAGTATCACAGTTAAATATTGAATAAATTGCAATTATTTTATGTTTATGAAAAGACATTATCAGGAAGAAAGTATATGCTTTATTATTTTATTACTTTTTCCACAAATATAGTAAAGACCCACAGATACCTCCATAATTCAGTGGGTATCGTTTATGAAGTACACAGAATGTTTTCCCACCTCTTCATAAGAGTTTGGTCTTTTCCTTTGTCCTAAAATGTAAAATTACTAATAAATGTAAAGAGTTCATTTTTGTTCTTTAACAGTTTTTTTGTAGTAGTATTAATATTAAACTTATTATGAGTTGCATTGTTACAATTTTGATCTATATTTCAATTTTTAACTTAGTTTTGCAGCTCTGGATACATTTTATTTAGTAGGGAAAAGGGCAGAATTGGCTCTTTTGATTGTAAAGATTGCAGATCCAAGCTCTAACCTCCTAAAACTTGATGAACTTTATTATTATTATTAATATTCAGTGTTCAGACATCAGCTGAATCCCAGAGTCTGCTCATAGCTGCTTTCATTTTGTCTCACCTGTATGGCCTAATTTGGCTCAAACTAAAACAATTAGTTTGCCTGACATTATCTGCTTTTAGTCCAACATGGCTGCAGTGTAAAAGAGCATTTATTAATAGAGTTATCAGAAGGAATATCTGCACTGAGCTCAATGAGCTCTGCCCTCAACTATCAATTCAAAGTTTATGTGCCTGAAGTGAGTCTTTTCATGAGCAGAAAATAGGTGACATGAAGCAAAACACTGCCACCTGGTGGAGAAATTGTCTACATGCATGTTTTTGTAGCTAAACAGCAGCTGAATGCATTCAGGGCTGACAGCAATGATCTCCCTGTTTTAGATGGCTCGTTATGGGGTAATCTGAGGATTTTCAATTATCAGACAATGTTTTTAAAGTTTCAGTCAGAGATTGTTTTGCTTTTCCAACTTTATGACTATTTCATACCGCTGCTGCTGTCAGAAGGTAATTGGCAGCAAACTGGAGGTATTAAGAGTCTCGCAGGTCTGTTTTGTTTGCAGAGGAAAATTGGCATCCATGAGATGCCTCTCTGTTTATCGCGCTGACTTTTCTGAAGCAAGCGCGGTATGCTAATCCTCGAACACCTCAGCTCCCACCTGCCAACCCTCATTATTTTCATATTTGAAATAAACAACATGGGAGGAAGTCAATGCCAGTGAGATTCTTTTCTAGCTACCGTAATGAAGATGGAGATGTGAACTGGTCCAAAGACAAAAAGAAAGCAGAGGTTTTACCAAGTATGTCCTGAGATTTTAGGACATTGATGAATGATGAGAAACTTCTGAAACTTTTATATTCTTTTAAGCCATGAAGACGCCCCGTTTTTGTGGGGTGGTGCAGGTCTAATATGCAGCTGAATACCATGAAGACCAAGGAGGTGGTGGTGGACTTCCAAAGGAACAAGTATCACATACATTATGTGTTCACTGGGGGGGTTGATGTGGACGACAAACTGGACTGCTCTGTGAACATGGAAACACTCCACAGGAAGGGACAGAGCTGTCTGTACTTTTTGAGAAAACTGGAGTCTTTTAACATCTGCAGTATACTGCTGCAGATGTGTGGAGGCCAGTGTTCTCTTTTATGCTGTGGTATGCTGAGGAGGAAACTGTCTGTCTATCTATCTATCTAGATGCTGTCTTCAAATTCTCATTTCTTCTAATCAGATCAGGACATCAAAACTTCTGATGACAATAAAGACTGAAACTAGAGCCAGTACACGTGCCTGGTCTGATATTATTTCAGTGTTGATGAATTTACTCCCACACTGTAAAAAGGAAAAGCGCTAAACACCTTACTAGACATTTGCAGCTGATAAAACAAGTGGCTGGAAAATGCTTGGCTTTAATCAACACGGTGGTTTCGGCGCAGACAGAAAGACACACGAAAAAACCCCTCCCCCCTCCTCCTGTATCTGTATCCCTCCCCCAAAACTCTTGGATGTTCTTGGCCTTATCTCGAAACACCTCTGTCCCCATGCATACATACAATTAACCCTTCCTCCCTCCCTCACCGCTCTTCATCATTAACATAAGCACAATGGCCAAACAGTGAAGAGACGGTGAGAAAATCTGCAAAAGAACTCAGTGCTGTTTTTTTGTTGTTGTTGTTTTTGTCCCATTGTCTCTAGCTGTAGTCAGACAAAGAATTTTGCTTTCCAATTTTCCTGCTCAACTTTTGCACCGTATGTTTAAATGAAATAACCTGGCTGTGCCTTCCTTGTCTGTTGACTGATAATCAGATGAATCCCTCTGCCACAGGGATTAAAGACCTGGGCAAAATCAGGATGAGTGTCCAAGTGAGATGTTCAACTGTCTAAGATGTTCTTGTGAGACAATAAATGATCTTTGAGGTTACATCTTAAAGAGTTTTGTACATCCTAAGGCAGCAAACTGTAGCATTAATTAGCCTGTGTTATTAAAAAATAAATAGAAATAAACCACAAAGTACAATGTTGATCAGTCAATGAAAGTTTATTGATACAAAGCCTAATAGTACAGATTTACTCATCTACTGACTTAACATCAATGCCAGTGTTAACAGAATCCAGGTATTGAATACAAAAAATAAATACATGGGAGTATAAATGTAAAATGGAATGGATTATTCAGAGGTTTTGCATCAACAAGTTAATAAACACATCGTTTTGCGTGCAGAACAGTACAAAAAGAGCAGCTTACAACAGCCTTCCAGCAAAATAGGTAGTTTTGAAATGAAGTGTACAAAAATAAAATATCTTCATCTATATTCAGCTTCAAGTGTGTTCCTTAAAAATGGAATTGTTCAAAACTTAACCAGAGTGTGCTTATTGGCTAAGGCGATACATTCAACAATGAAATGGGAACCATTTTAGTGCAAATCTAGTGTGCCAAATTTTTGTTTTTATTGCTGTAAAATGCTAAAATCCTTGTATAGCTACTTCACAATTTCAAGTAAACCCCTGAGTGATGTTGTTAATCTGAGAAATATTTTAAAAACAGGATTGTTTACACAGAATGTCGGACCAAAAGAGGAGGCATTTCTCAAGAAACAAAGTACAGGCTGATCTTTCTTTTTTTGGGGGGAAAAACAAGGGTAAATCTTTAAACTACAGCAAATCTCTTACTTAAAATTGTTACTTGCAGAGTTTACATGCAAAAAGCCTTAACAAACACATAGTATTGAAAAGTAAAACAGAAAATAACAAAAGGGCAGAGCTCCCCAAGTCCAAAAGCCAGAATTTAAAGAATGAAGAAGAAATGGCTTCAAACAAAATGCCACTCAGCTCCAGCTTTGAACTGCCTTTTGCCTCTGGGGCAAAATGCAGGATTTTAACAGACCCACATCTTAGTCTCTTTTCACACACGTGCAAATGTCCAGGAGGGAGGATTGGTCTGAGGTGGTGGAACAGAGGATGGACATGATGCATTTAGATGCTAAACCAGTTTATTAATAGCTGTTTAACATGTGAAGTTAACAGCTTGTAGGTAGTTTAAGTGGAAATTAAGGCATTTCTCATTTTACCCGTGGACCAGTGACACCCCGTGATACAAAGCTCGCTTCCACATGTAGTACGTGGAGCGTGCCGTAAACGGGAAGTAAGACCGGAACTCCTTAAATGTGGGGAAAGATTTCTCCTGGAATCGTTGCTGCAGGAAGAGTTTGGCTTTGGCCTTGAAGTTGGCGAGAGCCACAACATCTGCTGCGAACATCTGCTCGTTTATGGGCGGCCTTTTGGGAAAGGTGAGCTTTAGATGTGGGCCTTCAAACGAGGCCACAGAGGAACTTTCCACACACCTGGGGGTCTCGACATGCAGGAGCTCATGCTGACTCTCCGTCATCTTGTTTTCGCCACCTGTGCTCTGCAGGCTCTGAAGGTCGTTGACCTCTGCATTCTGGGTGATCGTGTTCTGCTTTGGCTTGCGGTTCTGGCTGCCTCGCCACAGCCAGTAGAAACATGAGGACATGTACGGGAACTTGAGCTTGAACTTCATCAGGGACCAATTGGACTTCTGAACGTGCAACTTTGCAGCTTCTCGTAGCTGTTTTTTGCTTATGTACGCCATCATGAAACTTCTGTGTTTTCGTCTCCAGATCCTCGTTCTTGGAACAAAACACTGGTTAAGGCCGGGCAGCACCAGTGGCTGACACTTTGGGCTCTGGCTCTTGTCAGCGTCCGAGCTGTCCTCACTGCTGCCGACACTGCTTTTGTGGCCCCCGATAACGAGCATGGCTTCTCTCCTCCAATTGTAATAGGTGGATCTTGAGATTCCTGGAAAGTTTCTCTTAAAGATCCTGAAGGGGAAGGAAGCGTTCACAGCAAGGCAGTTCTGCAGCCAGCGCTTAGCATCTTGCATGTGTGTTACAATCTGAGCCCGCTCCGCATCCAGATTGCCAAAGCTGAGGCCGAACATGCGGGCCACGCTGTCGTGGTGGTCTGACTCATCCAGCTTTGCTTCAGGTGAGGACCAGGCCTCCTGCTCTGTGCTCTCTCCGGGACTTATCTCTCCCGTGGAAGACGAAGTGGAGAAGTTTCCTCTGGTTTTCAGGAGCTCGTGCTTCCAGTTGTAGTACGATGACCTTGAGATCTCAGGGAAATACTCCTTAAACTCGTGCAAAGGGATGAGCTTACCCTCCAAGTAGCAGGCCTGGAGGAAATGCTTTGCCTCGTACCTAGCTGCTGATTTTTTGTAGTGTTCCTGGGTCTGCTTCTTCCAGTCGAAGAAGGTCCTCTTGGTGGCGTTGTCCTTATCCCTCGAATTAGGGAGAGGTAATGGCAACTCTGGGTTCAGCTGCTCCTTACTTTTGAGCAGAGACACCATCTTTTCGCTTTCAGGGGTTCCAGACATGGGCGCATTTGTCTGAACAAGGGCGACAAAATATTTTGGCTTGAACAATGACTCGGATTGCAACTCCCCAGACCACATTATGTGTATGGTGTGTGGCTCAGAGTCTTCGGGCCAGGTTCTTGGGCGTATCAGTCGGTTGAAGTAGGGTCGAATCTTGAGGTTGAACATGGGGTAGATGGAGTATATGTTGAACTGAAGAACCGACGACAGGGCGTAGACATGCCACATGTTAGCGTAGGAGCCAGGGAAGCAGGAGGCTTTAACATCTGCATCAAAAATGGCCTCCAAGACAGTTACTGGCAGGTTCAGCATATCCTCAGACTCTTCAGCGCACAAACTGAAGCGAACAGCTTGGAGCATCATTTTAGAATCAATCATCCCAGCCAAGTAGTATCTCTTCCACAGTGCCATTTCCACTACCGTTCTTACCTATGAGAGTCGATTTTAATGAAATCAGTGTTAAAAATTATGAACAATCATACAAGCTGAACAAAATTGTTTATTTTGGGCATACAGTCCAGTATGCTTACCTGTAGCTCCAAGCTAAGTCCAGTGTTGCCCACAAGCAGCATGCTAACGGCGTCAAACAACAAGTTCCCTTCTCCATTACACCTCAGAGGCAGGATTCCTCCAGGTGCATCAGCTGGGTATAAACCATGAGCTGTGTTGTCCACGTTTATCCACTCGGGAAAATCCTCAAAGGGAGTTTTTGGGAGCTGAAAAGGAGCGAGGATCTGGTGAACGTGTGTGGCCACTCTGGTCACAGCATCCAGGCCTGAGCTCTCCACGGCTTCCTGGAGCTGTCGCAGGACAGACTGCACAACCTTCTTCCTCTGAATCATACCAGCAGATCTGGTGAGCGCTGCAAGATGAAAGAGAAGAAAACAAATATGGCTGATATTAGGTTGATACTCTGAGCGCTGACACAGCTACACTCTTGGTTGCAACAACTGAATTTGTGATTTTCCCAACTTTTTTTTTTTTTTTTTTGCTAGTAGGTTGGAAAAATGGGAATCTGCACTGATCATAAAGAGGAAAAGTACCCAGAATTCCATTTGCTATATAGTTGTTTACTTCCTATTTGAGAGATAGCTGTGATATAATTTAAAACTTGTGCTCCAACAAAAGCTGCTTGTTTTTCCTGAAGGTTGTTTTTTTTTTTTAATAAAAAACCAACAGATTGTTAGTTCATGTTTTTAACTGCTTGTATTCCAAAAACCCAACAGATTGTTTTGTCAGCACATGCTTTTTTTGACCAGCAAAATGTGAAAATGGTAAAGACAATATATTTTTCTGCTGTAACAAACTCAATCTTCTAGGTGAACGTTACTATTTATTTAAAAAAATTATTGACTGATTAAAATGGCTTTTGAACATCCATTAAAGAAGATTTGCTAAAAAATTCAGGACAAACTTTTAAAAACATGTAGAAACGTTGCCAATTTTTGTGACGGATGACAACTTTTCACATTGTTTATTGGAAATTATTTCAAGTCTTGAAAGTTCCTCTAAACCTCTTTCAATTGAAAACTTGATATATCATAAACCTCTTTTTTGTAACATACCTAATATCAGGGCCTACTTTGTGTGGCGTGTTT
This sequence comes from Kryptolebias brasiliensis, assembly GCA_028566095.1. Taxonomy (NCBI): domain Eukaryota; kingdom Metazoa; phylum Chordata; class Actinopteri; order Cyprinodontiformes; family Rivulidae; genus Kryptolebias; species Kryptolebias brasiliensis. The sequence goes on from JAOXNZ010000085.1 coordinate 15,022,235, forward strand.
ATTTCATTTTAAAAGCTTGCCAAATTATTTTATTTCTTTCATCACCTCCTCATACAGCCTCTATCCTGTCAAAAATGAGCCCCATCTTAACCAAACAGCTAAAGCATTTATTAGAAAGGATACACTTCTTACCTTTTTGTCCAGAGACTGACATGAGTCTCCAAAAAAAAAACAGCTCAGGGCGGAGGGTTTCAACGCTGAAGTGCTGATCTCAGAGCTGATCCATTGCTTGCGTGCAGCTCCTGTGTGTTCTGACCTCCTGATAGCTGAGGAGATTTGGGGGAACTGATAAACAGCACCTCCCATCAGGAAATTGTCAATCGGCCCGATTCGCTGTTTTTTTTCTTTCTCTCTCTCTCTCTCTGCCTGTGAAACACCTCCTTCTGCCTCCTCCTCCTTCCATCAAGCCAGGGTCAATTTCAATGTGAAGTGTTAACAAAAGCCAATGTGTTAGGGGCCCATTTGAACGAGAAGGACCCCCTCCCCCCGCGGGGTGGGCAGGTATCGGTGCGTTCACAAGTTTTATCAACTCCAAAGCCAACTCCACACGTCACCTTCAAGGGTATTTATCAAGTTCTCTCAGCATCAGAGTGCAACCAGGACTCATTTCTCTACCACAACTAAACCATTCTTATGTCTCTGCTGAAAAGTAAAGCATTAAAACACAATGTTTAATTGCTTTTTTTTTTTTTTTTGTAGGATTGTTAACTTTTGCCTTGCAACAGAAGATGCATAAAATGAAACATGCTTGTCTTACATGCACAAAAAATTCAGGTTCCTTTTTCAAAATACGGCCTAAGGGCCAAAGGTTGCCTTTGGACCGTTTTCAAGCGGTCCTCAAAGTGTTTAGAAGGAAAAAAAACAGACAAAACCAAAAATAAATCAGTTAAAAACAAATCTTAAAAGCAAAGTCTAAATTCCGCTCATTGGATGGGATCATTAGGAGCCAGGTTATTTCATACTTTTGCCACTTCATATTTTTTTAGCAGTTTTGGTTGCTTTGCATCCATACCTTTGTGGCTACAAAAAGAACCCTCCTACTATGGGCCTTCTTGTACCCGCTTTGTCAATTGCCCTAACGTGGATGATTTATTCTACTGAAGTACACTTAAAAAGTCTAGCTTACAGCAACCTATTAAAAAAAAAAAGAAGTTCCGAAAGTGCCCTGAAACACAGTTGCCCATTGCCATATTGTTTCCAGTTCACTGAGTGGCCCCTTTGTTTGTCTTAACAAAGTCATTGTGGCCCCCTGAAACAAAATGTGGCCCAACCTCTGACTGATCTAAAAGCCAGTTTGTTGATTAGAGTGAATGTGCAGACTAGGTGTGGACAGCAGCTTTATGAGACCAGAGGAAGACACCTGAGCTCCAGCTCTGAGAGTTTCTCCTCTGTATCACTTTTGACACCTCCTCTCCTGCCTTTTGCAGGATTTCAGTAATCAACGCCTTTTGTTCCACACACACAACTGTCCCCCAACCCCCACAGACCCACCCTCACACTGTAAATCCCACATTCTACACTTCTGACACACACTTACACACTAGGGGATGAAGGCGTTTGAAGACTGTGGTGGCCATCTTGAAATGAGCTGACTTCAAAAGTTATTCAGTTGTAAATGTACATCCAGTCAGAGTTTCATAAAAAAAAATTCAACCAGTAGTTCATGAGATATTTTGCTATCGAACAGATAGGGTTAATGCCGAGGTTTTAGGCAAAAGTCTTGTGCAATGTGTAGAACTGAGAGCATGACTTGGGGCTGATGCTCAGCTACAACCACACCAAATTTTGTAAAAATGTCTCAGTTGTAGCCATTTTTGTGTTGTCTAAAGTCAGTTGGCTGTGGCAGCCATTTGAATTGAATTGACTCCAAAAGTTAATCAGTTGTAAATGTCCATCTAATAATTATTTTCTAAACAAAAATATTAAACTCTGTCAAGTGGTTCATTAGAAAATTTGCTAAAAGCCAGACAAACACCCAAACAGACACAGGAAAAATAAATATAGCCGCTTTGCCTTCGGCGGCAGGCAATAATGATAGAATGGGTGCAAATATGTGTGTAGATGTTAGTGTTTCCCCTATTTTAGTTTTCTATTCTTTGCTTTTGAATTTGTGGTTATTCAGATTGTCTAAATTGTTTGAAATCTAAGTCGTAATCTCAAACTTACTGTCAGTTATGTAAGATGACAAAGACAATATGTTTTGTCAGGGGAGGTCAAAGGCAGCAACTGGAGGTTGCGTCAGGATAAAAAGCATCACTCCTAAAGGCACTTATTAAAATACTACTACTTGTCTTGTTTATTGTTGTTAATCTTAAGAAAACTCCAGAGACATCCAATAATCTTCTGCAGAACTTACTTTGAATTAGTCTTTTACAATCTTGTGGAAGTATTTCACTGCTGACTCTCAGTGCTGCACACACTTTGCAATATTTTCCAGACTTTCTGCTCTGAGTAGAAATGAAGTCAACCTCAATACTCCCTCTCTCTTTTTGTATTCCTCTTTACCTGAAACTTCTGTTTACTTGGATGCCTTTGAAACAAACTGCTGAACAAGATGCCTCCTGTTTTCTGAACAGAAACTCAGATAACTGAATATATTCAGAATTTGACCTGTTTCTGCTTTTAACCCGGTGCGAGCTTCTAATTTATCCAGGAATTGCTTCTTGACTGCATTCGCCCCCTCTTTCTTTCTTGTGAATGTTTGTGTCATCCCTACCCCCTCAACCCCAACTCACACATCTTAGGTGTGTAGATTAGCTGTGCTGTGCTGCACTGTGAACACAGTGGGCTTGCTGTAAGCATTTAAAATGCAAATAGGGCAACACTGGGACCGGCTCCGGCAGTCTCTTACCTGCTGTGGCTGTGTGTGTCTGTGTGCTTGTGTGTGCAGGTGTTGGTATGCAGGAGAATGCAAAGAAGCCAGCAGCATGCTTTGTACGTAAATTTCATTTAACATGTTTGCACATGCATCGCGTCTCGGTTTGTGGCTAAAACGCACAGCTCGGTCAAATTCACACTCCATCTCTGTAGTAAATATATGCTGCTAGGCACAACCATAAAAAAGGTTTCTTTAAATAGTTTTTATTTTTTAAAATGTGGTCTCTTTGTCTGACTTTGTAACAATCCAGCCGTTAATCACAGTTCTAGAAGTTACTCCGCCCAGTTTGTACGTCAGATTGTTGAATGACGAAATCCTCAAATTTGTGCAGTTTTCAGAAGTCTGAGTTTATTACAAGGAAAACCTAAAATCATCATTTTGTTGGGTTTTTGGTGCTGATGTTGTACAATTCAAAATGCAGAAACTTAACATAAACATGACTCATTTGGATTTCTGCAAAGAAACATAAATCAAAACGGAAAAATATCACATTTTATGTAGTAGCAATCCTCTTTTAATTTGGTTTGAGCCATTATGAAAAATATCAGATATGTTCTGGCTGTGAAGGAGTCCAAAAAGTGGGGTTTCTAAAGATTGGTGTCAATTAGATTTTTACAAAAGCATTCAGATTTTGAAGCAGCTAAACTGTAATTTACAGAGCCATAGCTGAAATATATAAATATATTCCAGACTCAAATGGCTCTTTATCTGACTTTTAGATGGATGAGGCAGACAGAGTAGTACAGTTGCATGCACAGGTATTCAGATTAATCAACTTAAATAGGGAAAAAGCAATGTTTTAAACAAATTTAAAATAATTAAAATTGAAAAGTGGTGCACACATATGTACTATTCACTTCCTTTGCTTCGAAGCCCCCAACACTTCCATTCAGAAGCCACTTAATTATTTCAATAAGATCCACTTGTTAGCAAAATAAGAGTCAAAGAATTTACAACTCTCGAATAATATACACCTATTGTAATAGCTCCAGAATTACCATGTGGCATCATGCTGAGAACACAATTTCTACAGTGAAGCATGGTGGTGGCAGCACCATGCTGCGGGGATGTTTTTCATCCTCAGAAACTGAGAAACTGGTCAGAGCTGAAAGAGAGATGGATGGAGCAAAATTTTGAGACTTTCTAGAGAGAAACCTGTTTGATGCTTCCAGAGATTTGAGACTGGAACGGAGGTTTATCTGTCAGCAGAAGAATGACCCTAAACACACTGCTGGAGCCCCACTCCTGTGGTTCAAGAAGAAACCGATAGATGTCCTGGAATGGCCCAGTCAGCTCAGCCCAGACCTCAATCCAGCTGAGAATCTCTGGTTTGAGTTAAAGCATTCTTGTACCCAAGCAGAACCCATCCAATCTGAAGGAGCTGGAGCAATTTTACCATGAAGAATGAACCAAAATTCCAGGACTAGATGTACCAAGCTCACAAAGGCATACCTGAAGAGACTCGCTGCTGTAATTACTGCAAAAGGCGGTGGCACAATTTATTGACTTTGGGTGATGAATGCATAGTTTTTAGTTTTATATCTTTTAGGATTATACATAAAATAGGCATTTTCCATATTTAACTTAAACTGCACTGTTGTGTCTTTGTCCAACACGTACTTAAAAACGACAGGCAGCTGGTAAATTTTCCATGTCAGCTCATTGAGGATGTTGCCCAACGCAGGGAGTGCCTTGTGTGTTGAAGAGCAACATCAATTTCACTTTTTCACACTGAACAGATTGACCCAGAGGATGGATGAAAGTGTTCACACTGATGACGCTGCCTCTCCTGTGTTTCATCAGAACAGGTAAAGTGAGAGACGAACTAACATAACATCTTATCTGTTCCATAATCTTATCTTCTTCACTCTCGCTTTATTATTTTCTCTGCAGGTGTATGTGGAAGTTATGATATTACATTTCCGTGTGGTAGAGGTTTTGTCTGCTATGACGTGTGACATTTCGGCGTGAGCGAAACAAGCAATTCCGTGGCTGCAGTTTATAACGGGGAGATCCAGACATCTAAAGTGCACTTTGCAAATCAAAAACCTCACAGAGGAGGCTCACCGCTGCCACAAAAAAAGTCCAGGTGTCCAATTGGCACAATTTTCAGCACTGTCAAGAATAAGTGTGTGGGTAAAAAGTCAAATCTGTGCCATGAACATGTTTTTTTTTTGTCATCCTTTCAGGGCCCCCAGCTTCCTCAGAGTTAATCTCCCCGCCTGGCGAAACCCTCTCGCTGGAGTGCCTTCTCCTCGCCTACGTTGAGCACGGATACTGCTACCCACAGGCTGGTCTGATGTGGGCGGATGAAGCTGGAGTTCAGGTACACGAGGACTCCCAGCTGCAGATAGAGCAGAGGTCTTCCTCTATCTGCAGCTGGGAGTCCTCGATGTAGGCGAGGAGAAGGCACTGCAGCGAGAGGGTTTCACCAGGCAGGACGATTAACTCTGAGGCAGCTGGGGGCCCTGAAAGGATGACAAAAATATATATATATGTTCATGGCACAGTTTTGACTTTTTACCCACACGCTTACTCTTGACAGTACTGAAAATTGTGCCAGTTGAGGTGGCTCGGGCATCTGGTTAGGATGCCTCCTGGACGCCTCCCGGACGCCTCTCTGGTGAGGTGTTCCGGACACGTCCCACTGGGAGGAGGCCCAGAGGAAGACACAGGACACGCTGGAGGGACGATGTTTCTCGGCTGGCCTGGGAACGCCTTGGGATTCCCCAGGAGGAGTTGGCCCAAGTGGCTGGGGAGAGGGAAGTCTGGGTCTCCCTGCTTAGGCTGCTGCCCCCGCGACCCGACC
>JAOXNZ010000085.1:15031464-15041864 GCA_028566095.1 Kryptolebias brasiliensis
TAAATGATCTCCCCTGCCTCCTAATATTTTGGCGATTCATAGACATGTAGCAAAGCGTGTGAGCTTTGGGCCTTCTTTACTGTGGGTTAGAATCAGAACGGTTTGAGATTCTGGTCTGAATAAACAATCTAGCTGAGCTGCACACATCTACTCTTCATCCTCACTGTGAATCCACAACAACATGTAATTTTGACAAGTTAACCCACAGCTAGTTTAGATCATTTTTAATCCTGTTTACGCTAAGGAGTTCAGACTACTTCTCTTATGTTGAAAAATAATTGCGTTGCAGGCATATTGGTCAAGCCTTGAAAATAACGTTACACGCAAACTCACGTGTTACACTCAGAGGCTGTGTTGGGGATAACTCTCAGCTGCTACCATACCAATGTTTAGCTCAATATCTGAAAAATGGACTGAATTATAGCCATTTTTGTGTTTTCTAAGGTCAGTTGACTGTGGTGGCCATTTTGAATTGGATTGGCTTCAAACCATAATCAGCTGTAGAGGTACATCCGATGATACCTTTCTGAAAGTGTCATTAAAATCCATTCAGTGGTTCAAGAGATATTTTGCTAACAGACAGACAGACAAAGTTGACTCCCAACAGTTATTGGTGTCTGTTGTGGAAGACTCTCAGCTACTACCAAAACAAATTTTAGCTCAACATCTATTAAACTGGCAGAGTTGTAGTCATTTCTGTATTTACTAAAGTCAATTAGCTGCGGTGGCCATGTTGAATTGAGTTAACTCAATAAGTTAATTAGTTGTAGATGCGCACTCAATGGTTATTTTTGTAAGTTTCTATAAAATCCATCCAACAATTTATAAGACATTTTGCTAAAAGACACACAAACACACACAGGTGCATGCAAAACCATTACTGCCTACTTCTCACCGGCGGGCGATAAACACCAGAACTTTACAGGAACAATACAGTTTGTGCTTATTGAAAATGTGAAGAATTCACGATGTGTTAACCAGAGTTTGCTGTAGGTTGTATTAAAAGACAAAAAACAAACCAACAAAAACAAACAAACAGCTGGTGATGTTTTTTATTTACTTGTTTGTACAGATCCTCAGAGACAAACAAGGTCCTGCATGACAAAAATACATCTCTGCATCAGCAGCCCGAAACTGCTTCAAGTCAGACATTCCACAAAAAACAGAACTAAAACAAAAAACCTTTTTTGTAATAAATACAGAATGGAAAAATAGACACCGCACTTCAAATCAGTCCCACGTAGTCACGCTTCCATCCTGTGCATATTGCATGTTCGGGATCAGCCGCGTTAAACCGTCTGTTAGCCGGTCACGTGACGCTAAAATCTATTCTGTAGATAACGGTCGCAGCGGAAGAGGAGAAAAAAAAAAAAAAACTCTTTTCTCCACTTTTACTGTCACTCAAGCTTCAAGTGTCCGAGCAGCACTGAAAACGTTCACAGTACCATTTGACTTTAAACAGCAGGACTCCGATATATTAATAAATAAATAAGTAAACAAATAAAACATCATTTCATCCAGCATCTGAAGTTTAGAGACACCTGCATGCGAACAGGTGAGTTACATTCAACAAACTCCAGGTTTTAGTGCAGCTGGGACCTCCTACTCGCAAAAGTTGTTGTTTTTTTTTTCCATACATAAAGACAAAAAAAAGTGTTTTAATTTGTTGTAAGTTTTACAACTTTAGATCAATCTCAGATACCCTTTCAGGGCTGCAGATTGTCCGTCGTTGTGGCAATAATGTCAAGTGCTCAGAAGGGAACAGACACGTGTGCCTGCTGTTTAGCAGAGAAAATAGTTTCCGTACCAAAAACTTTAACTTTAGTTAAATAAAAAATAATATTCATTTCCCAATAGGCACGCACTCAGACAAAGCAGATTGTTCTTTCACAATAACTCTTCCATCTTTGCAGCTGGTGCAGAAATTGCATTCTACTTTTGGAAAAAAAAAGTGCATTTATCAACTTTTTGGGGAACATCACATTCATAAATGCTCAGTTTCTCTTTAATTATTTGGATACAATGGACAGAAAAAAAAAATCAGCAGGTTTTTATAGACGTTCATCAAATTTCTAACCTCACCGTCCTGCTAGTTTTTAACAGTTCCTTTTATTGTTTTATGAAATGCTGTTTTGAACGACTGACCTTGACTCTTCTTTGCAAAATGTATCACGCTAAGTCAGACGTACTTTGCCAAATTTGAACAAAAATATCCCGACAGAAGGCTCCAATGATGGGCAGCAGCGACGAACGAGGGCCTTCCCTTCTGAAGGATTCCTGGCCTGAATTTTTCGTACAGCTTTAAACTGGAGAACAGAAACCTATAGAACTAAAATAAAACAGACAAGGACGACGTCTCGAACGGTAATACTCCGCGTTTAACATCTAGACTCGGCCCTAAATACAGGAGTTGTTACATTACTAAATCTTCACATTGTTTGGTAGTACACAACAACAAAAACAAACACCTACAGCACTGAATCACTGATGCTTTCATTCCCCTGCTGAAAGAGCCTTCAAACCCGATTGTTTTCAAATACTGTAGGAACGAACAGCTCCTCCGTGAGGATGATAAGCCTACAGCTGTAATGTTTTGGTTTGATAGCAGACAGACTGATAAGATCTGCGCGTTTATAGTTTGCTACATTGTTTCTCTCTCGACTCTTCAGACGGTACAGTTTGTGTACGAACGTGTGCTTCAGGATCCGAACACAGGAAGGCAGGAAAATGTTTTTAACATACACACCGAAAGAAGAAATAACTCACGCCTGTGGTATATAGAGATATATTGCACATTTCCACATTCTGTGTGTGTATATTGATATATATATATATAAATAAAAAATATAGATATGACTTTCCAGTGTCTACCTGTACACCCTAACCCAGCAACACCATCAGGCCCAAGGCTCGTTCTGGATTAACGTCTCACTTTAAATATTTGAGAAAATGAAAGTTACTTCTTCAAGCTTTCACAAATCCCTCAAAGTCAACCCAACATGTTTACAGGTTTCCATTTATAGGAGAAGACATTCTTGCTAAATTATTAAAATAAATACACCTCTCATGAAAGTAAAAAGCAGTGCTTATATATAAATAAGGGATTTCCGCACTCAGAACTGGGAATGGTTCATCTATTTTTAGGTCTGAGTCAGACAGTACTTTCTGACCTGTCTCTTGGTGCGTTTGTAAAGTGCTGAGGTTGAGGGTGGGACCTCAGTGCTGTCACAGGCTGGAGGGTTGTGTCTGCTGCTGGAGCTGGGTATGATGGCTTGGCTGAGCCAGCTCGCAGTCGGTAGGTCCTTCCTCCACCCCCCGAGCGTACATGAGGACGAGGGTGACCGTGGCGAACGTAGTTGCGTTCACAGGGAAGGCTCGGAGCAGCGTGGAGGTGAGGCCTCGCGTGAACACCATGTACCCCTCTCTTCTGACGCTCTGTCGCACACAGTCTGCGATGCTGCTGTACTGGTTGACCCCGCCCACTCCGTCGGCCTGGAGCCGGGATTTGATCACGTCCACAGGATAGGTGGAGAGCCACGAGGCAATCCCAGCCATGCCTCCGGCAAACAGCAGTTTGGGGATCATATAGCGGTCGTCGGGCTCGCAGCCCAGGCTGCGAGTCAGCACATCATAAGCCAAGAAATACACTCCGAAGCCAGGAGTTTCACGGATCAGCGTAGTGACCATGCCTCTGTTCACACCCCACAGACCCTCCCGTTTGTAAATACGCACCAAACAGTCCAGGGAGTTTTTATACGTCTTCCTAGAAGACTTCTTCTTCTCCCCTGTACCCTGCATTTGCATGCGGGTTTTGGCCAGCTCCATGGGGCAGCAGATGACACACTGGATGGAGCCTGCAGCTGCACCAGCAAGGAACTGGTTTGTGAGGGTGTCCTGTCCAAGCAGCCGCATAGTGTTTCCCTGCACACCAAACACTATAGCGTTGATGAATGTGAGGCCCATCATGGGAGAGCCAATGCCTTTATATAAACCAAACATCTGGGAAAAGGATAAGAGACTTAGCATTGAATAACATCAAAGAAGATGATCTTGAAATTAAAAGAAACAACTTATTTTTAACTAGTCAGCACCTGCCTGTCTTCTTAATTTTGTCTAGAAACAAAAATTCAATAATGCAAATGATTTCCGTCCTACTGGGACCAATGCTCAACCTGTTCACAGCTATGAAAAGAAAATAATTATTTACATAATTACATTTATTTGGCACTCATATCATATCAAAACACAAGTTACCCAGCATGCAGTGTCTAGAACCTGTAAGTGAGCTGCTACTAATGATTAAAAACGGATTTAAAAACAACTTTTTATATGTTTGTCTTTATGCAATTTTTTTTTTTTTGGGGGGGGGATTAAGCAGGTCAACCAATAAAATATTTTCTAGTTTGACAAAATGTTTGTTAGGAGCAATTAAAACCTTTTTTTGTGTAACCACAGAGTAATTTTGTCTACATGCTTCTTAAGGAGTCACTGTTTGGAAAAACATTTGGGAAAAAAACTGAGACAGTAAAAAAATACTTGATTACATAATTATTGCTACTTAGTACTTCCTGTAAGAAAAGCTTAATGAAAAGGGTAATAAATTATGGGATTTAAATGGATACTTTTCACACTTCCTAGACTATAAATAATCTCACTAAATCTATAACATGAAATATCAAAACAAAAATACCAACTTATTACAAGAGTTCCACCATTCAGGTCAACAACAACAAAAACATAATAATGAAATTAAGTGTCAACAAAACAATTGTAAGTTTTGACTTCGTCAGACAACTACATAGACTTCAATGAGAAGTATGCCTCATTTAATGTGACCAATTCAGTCTAAAGAGAAAATTATCATACAGTAACTTTTACCCCCACTAACTTTTAACTGTTTTCCGACTCTCTCCATAAAAACTGACCTTTGCTAAAGTAATGATCTGTCTATCATTACTACTGCAGAGGTGCACCAGTCAAAGACGAATAGCATACCAGTACTGCTTGACAGTGTTTTGTTTAGTTCATGAATGCGAAAGATGAATTAACTGAATTGAACTTACCGACTCCTGTCGAATGATGGACTGGAAACAGTGAAAGGTTCCACGATAGAGAGGCTTATCAACACGCTGAACCTGCAGTCTCACCTGGTAGAAAAGACACTTTTACTAGTTAGTTAAACCCCTAAAATCTAATGAATAGCTTCAAAAAAAGGTTTACAATTAGCAATGTTTATAATCAGCTCTAGAAACTTGACCAAAACAAAAAGCTCTGGACACTTAGGTATTAAATATCTCTAATAAGGGTTAAGTGTGTTTGGTTTTAATTGTAAAGTTTTATAAATGTGTGCAGAGAAAACGAAAAGTCAAAGAATGACTTTGGTGCTGCTTACCTTCACTGTATCGAACGGGTGCCCTACCAAGACCCCAGCAGCACCTGGTGACAAAAAAAAGCAGCTAATATTTATATTTATAATATGGGCAGCACGGCGGTTAGTGGTTAGCACTGTTGCCTCACAGCAAGAAGGTCCTGGGTTCAAACCCCGGGTTGGACCTGGGGTCTTTCTGTGTGGAGTTTGCATGTTCTCCTCATGTTTGCGTGGGTTTTCTCCGAGTGCTCCGGTTTCCTCCCGGTCTAAAGACATGCATGTCAGGCTGCCTTCAGGCCTCCCTTGAAAAAGAGATCTGTGATCTCAGTGGGACTTGCCTGGTTAAGAAAAAAGGTTAATAAATAATATTTGATTTTAATGTAAAACGTAAAGAAGGAAAATTCTAAGGGAGTGAAAACATGTTTATTATAAAGTGTATATTCTGACAAGCTGAATGGTACACTAAGTTCACTTTCAGAGCTGCTGTTTACAGTTTTCCTTTTTTATTATTAAAGCCGACCAATCATACACAGGTTACAAACAACTTCTCTGAACTCTTGTAATTGGGGGTATTTTTATAATACATACTGTAGCTATATGTCCCAGGAGTCGGTTCTGCATTACTCAGAGCCAACGGTGGGCTTCAACACCCTATAAAAACTTCCTTTCACGTGCCTCTGAATGTTACGCAACCTGGACGTAAGCAAAACATACCTATGCTGTAAAACCAGTTTGCGCTTCGTTCTTTTGTCCATGTTGAAATATCCAAATAATGGGTATTCAGTAAGACTAGAAAAAAAAAAAAAAAAAAGGTGGCTGCGATCCATCTGTCTGCCGAATCAAGTTTCCCTGAGAGTATTAAGTGTGATGAGGAGCTGTGATTATGAAACCACGTTCCCACAGCTGACTTTTAATACTGCTGCTGTCTCAGGAAATGTACAAAAACCTGTTCATAATGCTCAAATAAAGGATGAGTAATCTAAATGAAAGTTATCTTAATTTATTTTAACAGCACTACTATAACCACTAAAGTCATATGTTATGTGCGATATATATTCTGAGGCTATATCTCAGAGTGATAACAAATCACATCGAGTAATGATGTGGTAAAACTGAACTGAAACTACCTATACAATTCCAGGGAAAAGAAAACTGCCCTCTGTGACTTCCCGTAGCGTCATAAAACACAACAACATATGGCACCATGATAAATCACAGACATGTTGCAATACAGTCAGTACTACGACAGCTATGGTGCACAAATCCACGGTTGTCATTTGCATCCTTAGGGAATTGAATTAAGTGGGGTTTTGTTTTTGTTGGTTTGCTCTTTTTTTTTTTTTTTTTTTACAGATGTATATTAAAGATGTATACTCTTTGTTGGTTTAAAAATGTAAAGCAGTAATGCCCACTATATAACATAACAACATAAATAAAATGTTGCGGAAAAAATAGACTCTTCGCAGTTGCACTCTCATTCGTGTCTCCCACTGTAAACAAACACAGTAATCCCACATAAGCACCTGTTTCATCACATGACCAGTTTGTAAAAAAAGAAAATAGCCTATCAAGAGTCGTGTGCATGTTGTAATCCGTGACTTAGAGTAAAAGCTGGTCCGTTTAACAGTTTGAAGGGGTAAATAACCACAAATCAGAAAGATCTGATTAAACCAAACACAAGTAAAGGAAGATGCTGCGCATAGTTTTAAGAAGAAAGCTCTTCTGTGTACATACACCTAATATTCTTTTTTTATATCTGAACACGTAACCTAAGAAAACGAGCAAGCAGGAAGTAGATCAGCTTTAAATCCGACAGCGTATGGTTTCCTAAAAAGCACAGGGTCCATCACGTCAGTTACTGTAAATATAGAGAGGATGGGATTGGTCTAAAGAGGGGTGTGCAGTGATTCGTGCTGTCTGTGTATGGTGCAGGAAAATGTCAAGCATCCAACCCAACCCAGAATGAATCCTTGGATTGAACTTGTGTTTACCTGGTTTCATTTGTAAAAAAAAAAATAAACAAGTTATCACAAGGAGCACAATCACACGGGTTTCTTTTGATTTAAAAAAGAAAAAAAAAGGCATATAAACACACAGCAATAACAGCTTTAAAAAAATTCACCAGGTAGAAAATAAAGAACTCAGTTAAAATAGGTCTCGCTCCTAAAGCTGCTGACCTAATGGAAACTATCCCTATCAGTTGTCCAGGTTACCTGATAGCGGCTGATACAATTTCCAGCTGCAACACACTTACCTCCGATGCATCCTGCAATAAAGTCCATCACCGCACTTCAGTGGCACCGTGCTGAGCAATTATCTAATGCTAACGAGGAAAAAAGCTCCCAAAAGCTATTTGAAACGATTGTCTTACTTTATTTTTATTAAACGGCGGTAAATTCGCTGGTGAGCTGACAGGAACTGCCCCTCGCTGTTTAATCAGGCTAATGGACCAACGCTAGCTGATAGTGTCGGTTAGCAACTGATGTTAGCTGAGACAACCGGCTAGCTAGTTTTTTTTAATTCCCTCTAATAATCCACAAATGTTGAAACGGGTATTTTTATAGCCGACAGTTTTCTGTTTATTTAGGTAAATCCCTCCTGTCAACTACTTGCCCGACGGAAGTCCCTTATCGACCTACGAGCCCTAAATTGCCGCTGAGATGCTTAAAGTCTCTGCGGACACCGTCTCAGGTTTGATCTGGGGGGAGTTCTCGTCACAGGAAATGACACAAAAGGGGGCGGGCTTAATTGCGCCGGCTTTTGGGACCTGTCCAATCGGAGCGAAGAAAAACGCCGACACCCCGCTCGAGACTTAATACCCGTCGTTCATTGGCTCTCGTGGTGTCTTAATGCGGAGATGGGGCCATGCGATGTTTTCAATTCGATTTAAAGAGAATGTTTACAAATGTAGCCCATACGAGGTGTTATCGATAGAAATGGTTTGTTTGTGAAGTTTATAGAACGCAGTATGTATTGTTCGTAAATGTCGTGGTTTAAACTACGTAGTATTACGCTTCAGGAGTTCATTAGGAATGACGCGGAACTTCATTTTATATTCGGGTGGCATCGGAGCGCAGTCGGCGATTTCCGTAACGCGGCGCTGCCGACTGTCATGTAACAACAACACTGAAGGTTACATATCGAGTGGCAGAATGTGTCCACATCTGACATGCATCGGTTAGTCAGACAGCGTACGACAAGATGCACATAATCGATTTCTTGTCTGGATCAGTTGCAGGTAAATGGTTAAAGCTGCTCTTCTTTAGCTTTTGTTTACATTAGTTTGTGATCTGAATGCTGTAACAGCTAAACAGCTAACTGTGTGTGCATGGTGTGATAACTATAACATCTGTCAAGATGAGATTAAGCCTGACTTAACGTTTGAGTTTCCATTTCTATTTGTTTTGAACTGCTGTTAGGAACAACAGCTTTTTGACACCATTACTAAATTAAATCGTTAAAAAAAAGCTAAACAGTTATGGTTCCGGTATATAGGACACATTTTGACCAATAGTATTTAATTAAAACTGTACTATAACATCTGTACTCTACTCTTACTTGGTAAAACAATGGAATGGAATGCCCCACACAAGGAAAAACATTTTACCTAAAAAGGTTTGTATTGCTTCTCAAAAATAGCTTTAAACCTTTCTCTTGTGCCAAAACACCCAAATAAGAAGTGGCATAAGTGCATTTGATTGGCCTTGATTATCTATCAATGTGATGCTTTTCAGATTATGTGAAAGAAGAAAGCTTTGAACAGACCTGAAGTGTTGCATTAAAAAAAGCAGGTCCATTGCTTTGACCATCTCAGTTCCTGTGCGCTCCCCTTGATGCTGTATTTTGTCTGAAAACAAACAGGGGCATGTGGAGTTGCTGTGGGTTACCCCCTGGACACTGTAAAGGTACAGTTTCGGATAACTACAGTCTGTGAGTGAAACCCTCACCATAGGTGTCATTTTTATACCATATTCTGAACCTTTTCAGGTCCGAATCCAAACACAGAGCCAGTTCACTGGAGTGTATCAGTGTGCAGTGAAGACATTATCAAAAGAGGGGGTAAGTGCAATTGAAATCCAGTACCCCAGAGAGATTGTACATCTTACAATTACGCTTTTTTTAAAATCAGGATTATATGAAAATAAATAAATAAAAATTCCTCAAAGTCAGCTTTCATTACAGAACCACCAAGATCACAAAGTAGCACATACAGATCTGCACAACTTGTAGCAAAATGAAAATTCTTACAAATGTTTTGTGGTAATATGAGCTTTTCTAGGTATTTAATTTAATACAAATGGAGAAAACTGTTTTGATTGATATCAATGTGAGCACAGTTTACATTAAAATAGCTTTAGTCATGGTTAAAAAAATCCCCCTTTATCAGTTCTTGGATTTAAACATCAGGACCTAATAAAGAAAAATAATCAACTAGACTTACCTGGTTTTTAGAATGAAAGTAATACAACCTCATAAAAAAGAAAAAAGACATTTGTTGTTTGTGTGATGATGATGATGTAGGAGACTGACATACATTATTTTGAATATGATTATTTAAAGTTTTTGCTGTTAAAGGTTGTTCTATAAGCTGTTCAGTTAGGGGATGTGCTTTGTTTTTTCTCACTCTGCTTTTGTATTTTGACTTATTTTTAGATGAATAAAGAATGACAAGCAAGTTGAATCAAAGGTAACAGGATAAATCAAGAAACTGATGTTTTGTTTCTCATACGAGGAGCTTTCTCAGTTCAAAACTGAAAGATGCAGAAATCCAAGATTAGAAATTGTACAGATTAGAAGAGAATGAAAAAAATAAAAAGTAAAAAATTCAGTTCACTTGCTAGGATGTTCCTATCCTGAATGGGTGAGAGTCTAGGCCACCATGTTGTTCTGGTGGACAACTATGATCATCCGTCCGTCTATCCATCCGTCCGTCCGTCCGTCCATCCGTCCGTCCGTCCATCCATCCATCCTCCTTACTTGTGTCTCCATTCAGGATTGCGACTGCATCAGACAACACATATTCAGGATGCTT
>JAOXNZ010000085.1:15168340-15181407 GCA_028566095.1 Kryptolebias brasiliensis
GAGTAAACCCACGTGTGCACAGGGAGAACATGCAAACTCCACCCAGAAAGGCCCCAGGCCGGGATTCGAACCTGCAATCTTCTTGCTAGGAGGCGACAGCTCTAACCACTACGCCGCTGTGCCACCCATCTTCAACTACATCTTTTTAATTTTAACAAAATAAAGCTGTATTTATGTTTACGTTTACAGACAATAGAGAAAAAAAATTGCCTTTTGTATAATCCTAAATGCAAATCCTGTATTTCAGATTAACAAATTGTTTTAGACAATGCACTGTAAGCTTTACTGCTGAAGTAGTTTTTCTCATCAGGTTTACCTTTATTCCTTTAAAAGACAATAGAGTGTATGTACCATGAGTACATTAGGTGCTGCTGAAGCCCCAATTAAAAGTACAAATCCTGCTGTTGCTGCAAAAACAGCCAACTTAAGTGTGCTCCATCAACTGATATGAAACCAAAAGTTGTATGAATATTTACTGTTAATGTTCATCACAATTTGACACTGAGGTGTTCCCCATCACAATGCTTCTTCATTTGGCCTTAATGAAGGACAGCATGACATTTTAGTAATGTCTATAAAACCTAAGTTCTTTTAAATGTGTACCTGTTACTTCGATATTGATGAATACTCATGTCTGACTTAGCTTCAAGCACCATCACATGAAAGGTATCTCAACTGTGACAAACATCTATGTAGACTGACTTTAATACAATTAACACAAAGGAAGAAAACTTCAACATGTTTCATCTTTATTTACTGTATGTGCGCCACTGTTCCAAACGACAGTATCAACTTCAAGATATTTACAGTAATAGAAAACAAACTTTGGAATGTCAATAAATACAAAAACACAAACTGCATCGGTGCAACTTAAGGAACAAATATTGACAAGTTAAGGAATGATTCTGAATTAAAATGGAAAGTCAAATGAAAAAACTATGGAAATATTGGAATGGAAAAGAATAAAAGGAGATATTCTAAGCTCATTTACAACATTTAAATTTTGAACTGTACAACAAACTACTTCTGAACACTTGCAGGAATTAGGAGACACTTAGTCCACTTCTTCCATTCTGGATGCGTCATCATCCCCTTCAAGTGGGGGCATGTCCTCAGTGGGAGCAGAGGTGGTGTCGTCTGACGTCACGTCGTCTTCATCAATACCTGAAAAGGTGACGAGAGCAGGTCAGTCAGTAAAACCCAGGAATTTAGTGTTGATTGCAGGTAGCATTTTGTGCAAGTTGCACAGCTAAGAAATAAAAGAGTAGTGTCATTATAAACATACCAAGACCCAGTTTGATCATTCTGTAGATGCGGTTGGCGTGTGTTTGTGGGTCCTCCAGTGTGAATCCTGAGGACAGCAGGGCGGTTTCGAACAGGAGAATAACCAGATCCTTCACTGACTTGTCGTTCTTGTCGGCCTCTGCCTTCTGCCTCAGCGTCTCCATGATGGGGTGGTCAGGGTTGATCTCCAGGTGTTTCTTGGCAGCCATGTATCCCATGGTGGAGTTGTCCCTCAGGGCCTGGGCTTTCATGATCCTCTCCATGTTGGCCGTCCAGCCGTAGGTGCTCGTGACGATGCAGCACGGTGAAGAGACTAGGCGGTTGGAGACAGTGACCTGTATAACGAAGGCAAGAATACATGATTTAGCTAAGTTACATAAGTGCACAAACGTTGTGCAGGGACATTTAATCTTTTACATCTGCTCACCTTTTCCACTTTCTTTTCCAAGATATCTTTCATGATCTTGCAGAGGTTCTCAAACTGAGCCTTCTTCTCCTCCTGCTTCTTCTTCTCTTCCTCGTCCTCGGGCAGCTCCAGACCTTCCTTTGTCACTGAAACCAGGTTCTTTCCTTCAAACTCCTTCAGCTGCTGGACACAATACTCGTCAATGGGCTCGATCATGTAGATGACCTCCAGGCCAGCTTTGCGGAGACGCTCCACGAACGCAGAGTTTGCAACTTGGTCCTTAGTTTCACCTGAGGTCAATATACCGCAGTTTTTAAAATCATTTACTTAAAAAAAAAAAACACAACTGATTCAAATGTCCTTGTAGCAGTGGTTAATATTAAAGATTCTAACCTGTGATGTAGTAGATGTGCTTCTGATTGTCTTTCATGCGTGTGACGTAGTCTTTGAGGGAAACCATCTCGTCTCCAGAGGCAGAGGTGTAATATCGCAGCAGCTCAGACAGCTTCTTTCTGTTTTGGGAGTCCTCATGGATACCAAGCTGAAAGAGAAAAAAATAAAATCTTTCAGCAACAGGCAGTCACAATGTGGACACTTTAAAAGGCTTTGTAATTTCCAGCTAAATTAGGGAGTAATTGGGCTCAATGTGCAAGGCAGAGTTTACTGCTTTGAGACAATTTGTAAAATAATCTCTGCACACAAAGACCACCAACAATTTGTAGGGAGTTACATAAAGAGGGGGCTGTCTTTAAAGGGTGTCTACCTTGATGTTCTTGGAGAACTGCTCGTAGAACTTCTTGTAGTTGTCCTTGTCCTCAGACAGTTCTGTGAACAGCTCCAGGCACTTCTTAACCAGGTTCTTGCGGATTACTTTCAGGATCTTGCTCTGCTGCAGCATCTCTCTGGAGATGTTTAGGGGTAGGTCCTCAGAGTCCACCACACCCCTGATGAAGTCTGAAAGGAAGAAAACTCGATTAAACATCTGTTTTTCTGTAATGTTCAGGCGAGAAGTCTGGATGGGCCAGCAGTACTTACTGAGGTACTCTGGGATGAGCTCGTCACAGTTATCCATGATGAAGACTCTGCGCACGTACAGCTTAATGTTGTTTTTCTTCTTTTTGTTCTCAAAAAGATCAAAGGGAGCCCGTCGAGGAACAAAGAGAAGAGCGCGGAACTCCAGCTGACCCTCAACTGAGAAATGCTGCAGAAATAAAGAGAAAATACAGATGTGACTTTTTTTTTGTCAGACCTCAAAACAGGATCAAAATTAACAAATTAAACTAAATTCAAGGCTCACCTTGACTGCCAAGTGGTCCTCCCAGTCGTTTGTTAGACTCTTGTAAAATTCGCCGTACTCCTCGTTGGTGATGTCATCTGGATTGCGGGTCCACAGAGGTTTGGTCTTGTTCAGCTCCTCCTGATCAATGTACTTTTCCTTGATCTTCTTCTTCTTTTTCTTTTTGTCTGAAGACTTGTCATGGTCATCCTCCTCGTCTGATCCGACGTCCTCGATCTCAGGTTTGTCCTCGTCCTTCTCCTCCTTTTCCTTCTCCTTCTCCTCCTTGTCTTTCTCCTCCTCCTCAGCCTCGTCGTCGCTCACCTCCTTGTCCCGCTCTTTCTCCACCTGCCAAGAAAAATCAATAATGGGTCCAGTTACTTCACAGGGCTTCAATATTTGTGTTTACTTTGCAGCATAAACACATTTTCCTATCAGCAACTTAAATGTTGACTGGAATTCAGATGTTTAAACACAGTTTCTAGGTTAAATTTCAGTTGATTTTATATACTTACAAAGAGTGTAATAGGGTAGCCTATGAACTGGGAGTGCTTCTTCACAATCTCTTTGACCCTTCTCTCCTCAAGGTATTCTGACTGGTCTTCTTTCAGGTGAAGGATGACCTTAGTTCCACGTCCCAGTGGTTCAGCTGCACAGAGGACATGCAAGCTGATGCTTATTGCAATAAGTACTCTTAAGACGTTAAATGCGTGGCTGCTCAAATTACTTACAGTTGTCAAGTTTAACTGTGAATGAACCTCCAGCAGAGGATTCCCAGGCGTACTGCTCGTCATCGTTGTGCTTTGTGATGACCGTCACCTTCTCGGCCACCAGGTAGGCCGAGTAGAAACCCACACCAAACTGACCGATCATGGAGATGTCAGCTCCAGCCTGCAGAGCCTCCATGAAAGCCTTGGTGCCAGACTTGGCGATTGTGCCCAGGTTGTTGATCAGGTCAGCCTTGGTCATGCCGATGCCCGTGTCTAAGAGGGTCAGGGTGCGCTCCTCTTTGTTGGGTGTGATTTCAATCTTGAGGTCTTTGCCAGAGTCGAGCTTGGAGGGGTCAGTGAGACTCTCATAGCGAATTTTGTCCAGAGCCTGTTAAGATAGGGAATAAATACCATTATGTTAGGACTATTATGTAATCGGTTTCCTTAAAACTAAAGATTGAACTCCTTAACCATCAACGTATTTAAGACTACAGCAAACTTACATCTGAAGAGTTGGAGATAAGCTCTCTTAAGAAGATCTCTTTGTTGGAATAGAAAGTGTTGATGATCAGGGACATCAGCTGAGCAATTTCAGCCTGGAATGCGAAGGTCTCTGCCTCCTCCTCCATTGGTTGGTCGTGCAGCTCAGGCATCTGGAAATGGGAGATAAAGCACTGACCTTCAGGGCAAGTGGATTACAAATTACGGCATAAACTCTTATTTTAAATATAATTTATATTGATACATCTAGGTACTACATGTCTGTTTGGTGGATCAGCTGATGCAGATTTCAGCAGTAAACACTTCATACTCATCAATAAGGTGCTTCTGCTGGGTTTCTTTGAATAGTCATCTCAAACATAAAAAAAAGCTGTTTAACTGTTTAACATTGGAGATATTAATAAAGGATATTTAGCAGCAAATTTCTAATTGGCTGGACGTGCTTTAATTGGACCCTGATTGATCAGGAAGGCTCGCGATGTGCGTTAGCTGAGCGGAAACAGCGCCCCCTGCTGGTTCCCCGGGCGACGCGCGACCTTCTAGAAACTACCAGGATGGGAGCAGAACGAGAACTATAGAGAACCCTCTAGCAGCTTCCACGGGGATCCAAAGCCCCTCCCTTTCTCAGTCAACTGAAGAGATTCAATGAATGACAGCTCCAAGCCTACATCTTAACACTGCTACGTAAAACCACGAGTGGGTGATACGAACTGCTGGCTTAAAAAAAAAATTCCTCATTATAAAAACCTGACAAAACGTACGGTGAAGCTAGAAGCTTGCTAACTTTAGAAAAGCATCCTTCTTCGTGCGGCTGCACGTTAAAAATCAAACGAGGCCAAATCAATGCAAGACGTTTATATTGAACTGCAGCCTCCAACCACGACTGCAGTCTGAATAAAGTCGGAAAGACATGGCATTCATGAATTAAAGGCACCAACTTTGACGAAATAATGCAACAAAGAATAATGCTTGAAGCTTGAGCAAAGGCTAAGAAAAGTTAACTCGTTAAAGTGAGTAATTTTTACCTGACGTATTGCAGTAAGAAGGAACATTCATTTACCTTTGTCCCCAAGATGTATCAACTGCTCCGGAATGCGACGGGTACCACGGCTGGTAATGTCTCAGTAGTGACCGTATCCTGGGTGCCGCTTTTATATTACCTCAGAGCGTTCGAGAAAATCCCGACCCGGTCTTCCAGAACCGTCTGAAGTCTTCCTCCCTTCCTCCCTATGGTGGCCGCTGACCGGTCAGGCGGGCTGTCAATCATTCATTTTGTATCCGCCCATTTTGTTTCTGTATTTGGTAGTTGGAGGCGGGCCTGCTCGGTGGTCGCCGCTGATAGGCTGTGAAGATTGTCAATCAATTTTATTGTATACGCCCCGTTTTCCTTTTTTTGGTAGCTGGAGGCGGGATTGACAAGGGGAAAGGCTTAAAACCGTCAAGAAAACGTGGGAGTAGAAACGAGCGGAAATCACTGAAAATTCCAGAACATTTTATAAAAAATAAAAATTGTTAAAAATTTGAAACCTGTTATATCGTAATCAGCACCTCCCATTATTCCCAGAGAACCACTTATTTGTTGGAAGTCAACTCTAGCATGTAATAGTCATAGGAATTACAGCAAGTGTTATTTGCAAACATATTTTATTACAAGTTTGAAAGCTTTACATATAAAAATGTAATAGTTACAAAAAGAGACATAAGTCGAATGACTTTAGAATACTCTTAATGTTTGTTTTATATAAATAGCAATTACCATGCATACAGAAACAATTTCAAAGCCTACATTAATTCAATTAAATTGACACTAATCAAGAACAGGAGTTGTGTTAAATATAATGTTTTAGAGAAAAGAATAACTTACAAAAATAAACATTAGGAAAGCCTGGAAACATCTAGTAAGTATTTTAGTCAACTTCCTCCATTCTTGATGTGTCATCATCTCCTTCCAAGACTGGCATATCTTCATCGGCTGGCTGAATGAGGTCTTCAGCTGCAGAATCATCGTCATCAATTCCTGCAAAAAAACATGCATTCATTATCAACCAAAGCCCCTTGGAAGTTAATATTTGTGAGGTTATTTCTGGCCATGTTAGTGGTAGTCTGGAGAATAGAACATACCAAGACCCAGTTTGATCATTCTGTAGATGCGGTTGGCGTGTGTTTGTGGGTCCTCCAGTGTAAATCCTGAGGACAGCAGGGCGGTTTCGAACAGGAGGATGACCAGGTCCTTCACGGCTTTGTCGTTCTTGTCGGCCTCTGCCTTCTCCCTCAGCGTCTCAACGATCGGATGCAGTGGGTTGATCTCAAGGTGTTTCTTGGCCGTCATGTATCCCATGGTGGAGTTGTCCCTCAGGGCCTGAGACTTCATGATCCTCTCCATGTTGGCCGTCCAGCCGTAGGTGCTTGTGACGATGCAGCACGGGGACGCAACCAAGCGGTTGGATACTACAACCTGTGGATCATATTATATAGCATTATTGCAATGCTCCACCACACTTGGTTCAACTTTATTGATAGTAAAGAACTAAGATACTAGATTTCGTCATTTCCAGAAGGAAAGACATTACCTTTTCGATTTTTTTGTCAAGAATGTCCTTCATGATCTTGCAAAGATTCTCAAACTTATTTTTGAGGTCTTCCTGCTTCTTCTTTTCATCCTCATCCTCAGGCAGCTCCAGGCCTTCCTTAGTCACTGAAACCAGGTTCTTCCCATCGTACTCCTTCAACTGCTGAACGCAGTACTCATCAATTGGCTCAATCATGTAGATGACCTCCAGGCCACATTTACGAAGGCGCTCCACAAAGGCAGAGTTGGCCACCTGGTCTTTGGTCTCACCTGCGAAAATCATTATGATGAAGGACAAATGAATCATTATACTGTTAACAAATCATTTTGAAAGGTTTTTTATGAAGACAAATTGATCAACATACCAGTGATGTAGTAGATGTGTTTCTGGTTCTCCTTCATGCGAGAGACGTAGTCCTTGAGGGAAACCATCTCGTCTCCAGAGGCAGAGGTGTAATATCGCAGCAGCTCGGACAGCTTCTTTCTGTTCTGGGAGTCCTCATGGATACCAAGCTGAAACATGAAAAAATGTGTTTTTGTGTGTTACTAAAAATTAAACCTCTATATGACATTTACCTGAAAGGTTTACCTCAGAAGAATTAAACTACCTTGATGTTCTTGGAGAACTGCTCGTAGAACTTCTTGTAGTTGTCCTTGTCCTCAGACAGTTCTGTGAACAGCTCCAGGCACTTCTTAACCAGGTTCTTGCGGATTACTTTCAGGATCTTGCTCTGCTGCAGCATCTCTCTGGAGATGTTTAGGGGCAGGTCCTCAGAGTCCACCACACCCTTGATGAAATCTGATAAAAGACAATAAACACTGTTCAGACATCCAAAGCCAGGCAAATGTATTTCTTTCAATATTTAACAAACAATAAGGAATTATGAATGTTAGACTACTTAATTTAAAGGGATCAGACTGATGATTTGTTTGTGAATAGACATACATATATTGTACTTACTGAGATACTCTGGAATCAGCTCCTCACAGTTATCCATAATGAAGACCCTGCGCACATAAAGCTTGATGTTGTTTCTCTTTTTTTTGTTTTCAAAGAGGTCAAAGGCAGCTCTTCTGGGTACAAAGAGCAAGGCCCGGAACTCCAGCTGACCTTCCACTGAGAAATGCTGCAGTTTGAAGAAGAAAAAAAAAAAATGCACAATTTTATTTAGCTAAATGGAAGGACTTCAAGGAATTAAGACAAAAAGTGATTTTTGGCATCACTAGCTCACCTTGACTGCCAGATGATCCTCCCAGTCGTTGGTGAGACTCTTGTAGAACTCGCCGTACTCTTCGTTAGTGATGTCATCTGGGTTACGGGTCCAGATGGGCTTGGTCTTGTTCAGCTCTTGAGCGTCAATGTACTTTTCCTTGACCTTCTTCTTCCTCTTGTTCTTCCCATCCTTTGAATCTTCATCCTCGTCCGAGCCCACATCCTCAATTTTAGGTTTGTCCTTGTTCTCGGCAGCATCTTTCTCCACCTCCTCCTCCTTCTCTCCCTCATCCAGATCCACTTCCTTCTCTCTTGTCTTCTCCACCTGGAATATATGAGAGGGTTTAGAAGTATCTCCTTTGATTTGACATTTTCACTGTTCATTCATGTCTATGGCAAGTCCAGTTTGGATAAACTACTAATTGATAACTTACAAAAAGTGTAATAGGATAGCCAATGAACTGCGAGTGCTTCTTCACAACTTCCTTAATGCGCTTCTCCTCGCAATATTCAGTCTGATCGTCTTTCAGGTGAAGGATAACTTTTGTTCCTCTGCCGAGAGGCTCACCTAAAGGTAGCAATCAAATCAACATCAAATTCAGCATCAGACAATGAATGAAACAGTATTCATCAAGCAAATCACTGACTCAAGTTCAGTGAAGAGAATGAAACATACCGCTGTCCGGTTTGACTGTAAATGAGCCACCAGCTGCAGACTCCCACACGTACTGCTCGTCATCGTTGTGCTTTGTGATGACCGTCACCTTCTCGGCCACCAGGTAGGCTGAGTAGAAACCCACACCAAACTGACCGATCATGGAGATGTCAGCTCCAGCCTGCAGAGCCTCCATGAAAGCCTTGGTGCCAGACTTGGCGATTGTCCCCAGGTTGTTGATCAGGTCAGCCTTGGTCATGCCGATGCCCGTGTCGATGAGGGTCAGGGTGTGAGCGTGCAGGTCAGGCGTGACTTCAATCTTGAGCTCCTTGCAGGACTCAAGTTTGCTGGGGTCTGTCAGGCTTTCATATCTGATCTTGTCCAAGGCCTATCCAGAAGAGAGAACCACGTTAACGTAGAATTGCTTACTGATTTTTTTTGTTAAAGAGGAAAAGTGCAGTTGTGTTAAAATGTTGCTTTTAATTACATCTGAGGAGTTGGAGATGAGCTCTCTAAGGAAGATCTCTTTGTTTGAGTAGAAAGTGTTGATAATAAGAGACATGAGCTGAGCAATCTCTGCCTGGAAGGCAAAGGTCTCCACTTCCTCCTCCATAACGTGTCCAGCGTTCTCAGGCATCTAAAGGAAAGCATATGTATATTTTTAAAACTGCATTTTAGAATTATGCCATTCTTGAATTTTGCTAATAATGTTTCCTAATTTCTACATTTAATATTTGCATATTTTTTTAATGATGAATAAAATTCTAACGTTTTTCCTCTCTCTAACTAAGACAGCCACATGGCTCACATGTGGTCAAGAGCCCTGCTGGTCCAAGAGCAAATGTTCCACCTGTCAATCAAAAACTGGGCAAGTGGGTGGAGTTCTGATGCTTACCCCACTCTGTCAAAGGCTTTAGTGTAATAATCTAACATCATTTTAATAAAGAACATAAAGGTTGCAAATTGAAGATAAAACAAGATACATCTTTATTTTTTAATGATAAATAAGCTTATGTTTAGATGTACTTTTGGTAAATGATATACTTTCTTTAAATAAAGAATACATACACTTTATCTGAAGTTCAAACACTACACATGTTTTTATATTTGTTTCTAAAAGATGTGCCTATTTGTTTCCCTGCTCACTAGTTGCTCCTTTCGGGCTCAGGGTCACCCTTCCTGCCATGTGCTCCTTACATGCTACAGTCTCACTAAGAACTACCATTATACAAAGAACAGTTCTGAACACTACAATAAATTGTATTTTATACTGCTCCTATACTGTCAATTACTAAATACTGCTAAAATGTCAAAAGTTTGCTGTTCCAGTCTTACCTTGACTGTTCTTGAAGCTAATTATCGAATAAATCACTTCTCTTCTTTTCTTTTCTTGCAGAGCTTCAAATCTGTGCGTCGCCACTCCTTAAGTTGGGAGTTAAGTCTCTCTTCGATGCATTCAAGTGAGCGTCTTCGTAAGTCTATGCAGACCCAAGGCCATGCTGGTGTCTTTTTATACTTCGGGGTGGGTTTCTCGAAGCTCCTCTTTAGAAGCTTCCAGAAGATATGTTCACTACAGTGAGGGAGAGGTGTTAAGGAAAAGCCAGGAAGTGGGGGTAGCAAGAGAGAGATCCCTAAAGTTCATGTGCCCTTATAGGGCTGCAGAGTCACAAGGAGTGCCTGTCACTCAGTGAGAGCTTTCCTGATAGCTTGTCTGCCTGTTGGGCCCTATACCCCCCCCCCGTAAGTGCCACAGCTGTGCATTGCTTTTGCCATCACCTGCTGTTGATGATCTCCATGAACTCGCCCATACTGAACTGGAATGACCAGCAGACTCATGGAATTTGGGGCTGCTTGCAAAATTTGGTTTAATTTTAAACTTTTGGTTTATTTAAGACACTTTGGCAAACTATAGAAGTCTCTTATTGTACTGATGTGCAAAGCATTTAGGCCCCAGTCTGGTGCCAAGATCATATTAAACTGAATCAAGAGAGCATCAATTCACACTGAAACATACATGATAATCTGAACACACGTTGCATTCATGAGACTGGGAGGATATGATATAGTGCCATGACAGTGTTTTCTAACGCTGGAATGAATTGAACAGAAATTCAGGCAGATTTATGTAATATGGCTTGAGAAAAATCTGGAAATGCTGCTGCAAATTTGCACATCCTCACATGTAGACTGAACTCACTGTATTTTGAGAAGAAGTCATGAGAGGTGAAGCATGCTTACTCCCCTTGTGTAAAAGTCTACATTAAACCATAAAAATGGCATAAAACTTTGCTAACGTTGTTTTGTAATCTAGAACAGTCTAGTAGTCCCTTGTGAACCTTAATTACTTCAAACAATCAGAAGATGGCAGTATTTTTCACTTGCCTCATCTCTGTTATGCAATCCAAATGTGTCCAGCTGATAGGAGACACTACTAGAAGCTGATTTAGGGTATTTGTGAAACACAAGTCACTGTTAAAGAAGTCAGATTCTTCAAAGTTTAAAGATACTGGCAGAATAAAATCTGTGCTTCTTTGACCTAAACAGTGAAAAAGAAATCGATTTTTCTGGAATGTAGTTCTGGGAAGTGAAAGTTTTTTTTTTTTTTTTTTAAACCCCAGCTTGGTTTATTGTTTAACAATTTAATAACAGCAATGACAACTGCCTTCCTTATGTAAGCAGTTACAGCTGTATGGAAGTCAATTTCCACCCCTAAAAAAACAAAAACATTTTTTTTTGTTTTGCTTTCATGCAGCAGGCTACAGACATTTTACAACACAATAATTACCCATTAAATGCTCTTTAAACTTTGTCTTAGTAATATGTTGATGTTTTTTTTCTGGTTAAAGAGGATGTATTTAATATAGCATCTGCCGTTGCTTGGTTAGAGAGTTATAAAAGTTTTCAGGCATAGGAAACAATAGGCTAACATATTAACAGTATTAGATATTTAAAACAGAACAGCATTTTATACCTGGGACATATTTTTCCTCTGTCTATCGTGTTATCGTGTTTAAGCGGATTGGTTTTCGTGTAGGTTACACTTTGTTG
The DNA here is from genome assembly GCA_028566095.1 of Kryptolebias brasiliensis. Taxonomy (NCBI): domain Eukaryota; kingdom Metazoa; phylum Chordata; class Actinopteri; order Cyprinodontiformes; family Rivulidae; genus Kryptolebias; species Kryptolebias brasiliensis. The sequence goes on from JAOXNZ010000085.1 coordinate 15,180,003, forward strand.
TTGTTTCTGGTTTTGTTTATATCTTGTACGCATGGCTACCGGGCTTCAACGGGCCGACGCATGCGCTGTGCGTAACATCCGGGGCCTTGGACAAGGATGAACGCCAACTTCCAAGATGGCAGCGGAGGGAGGAGGGAAGGAGACGAACGAAATTAAAACTCAGTTTACCACCCGGGAAGGCGTCTACAAGCTCCTCACGCACTCCGAGTACAGCCGCCCGAACCGGGTGCCCTTCAACTCGCAGGGCTCCAACCCCGTCAAGGTCTCCTTCGTCAACGTGAACGACCAGTCCGGCAACGGGGACAGGATCTGTTTTAATGTGGGCCGGGAGCTGTACTTTTATATCTACAAAGGCGTGAGAAAGGTAAACAATATTGGCAGCGGTGAAAGCGCCACCGCTGACCGGGAGCACGGTGCAGCTTTAAAACGCGGCTGTCAGCCCTCTTAGCCGACTGTCACCGAAGTGCGCAGGTTGTCGAGCCGAGGCCGTCATGTGTCTGACCCAGCTGAGTTAGGGACTAATTAGCATTCTTAGTAAACATCGTCACAGTTGTTTCTGCCCGGATAAGACTCCCACGCTGTCCGCCAGTTGTTCGGGCTCTTTGTGGCAAACTGTGGCACGAAATTTCATGAAATCTGACGAAGGCTTGTCATGTGATACGATGTTTGTTTATCTCCGTTATTTACATAGTAAGCAAACCCCTATAGACAAAATGACTAGCATGTTGTGCTCGACAAAAAAAAACAAAAAACGAGGTTGACGTTCCTCAGAGTGAGCCAGCTAAATCACTGGACTGGAAGTGAAAAGTAATTGTTAGCTCCGGTCTAATGACACTTCACTGTGGCGGTTTGGATGTGATGTAATGTGAGCCAGTGTTTGGTTGCACACAGTCACGATTGGTCTTGTTAAACAGGGATGGGAACTGACAGAAGTGATGATCATGCTGATGGTGCGTTGGTCCCTGAAGCTGCGCCCAATGGTAGCCTGGTCTCCTAAGAAAAACTTTGCTGATATTTTCCCTTTGCAAAATGCCAGTGTCAACATGTAACAATGAAAAGAATCGGTGATCTTGATATGAAAGCTCTGGCCTCTCGGACTGATTTTCAAAGTGTCCTCGTCATCGTGCAGAACGCTTGGGGCGCCAGTCTTTCGGCAACTTGATTGTGATTCAGAGGGCTGTGATGCAATTATGAAACGATTGTCGATGCATCCATAATCGTCCTAAAAAACTAAATCCAGAGCATAGAATATTGAGCTTTGGGAAACTAAATGAACAATAAAAGGAGTCGAGATTCTGAGTACAGTAACAGGAGATTCTGTGACACTAGATGCCCACCTGTCATATGTTAGAGCTATCTTACCTACTTGCTTTAGTGTTTCCATGACTTTTTGGTCCCGTTGTTG
>JAOXNZ010000085.1:15263531-15276415 GCA_028566095.1 Kryptolebias brasiliensis
TATATATATATATGCCTCACATGCCCCTTGAAATGAAAAAAAAAAGTATTTTTTTAATAGTATTCCTTTGATTGAAGTGGTTCAAAGAAGAAGGATAAGAAAAGGCAAACCCATTTCCAAAAGGGAATTTGAAGTTGATGTACTGTTTTTTTATAGTCTGCAACTCTCACTCTGTACAAGGCAGGGAGACATTTTGATTGACATACTGCTGTGAGCTGTGTTTGCCTGTGAAGTAAACAATGTTAATTTGTTTTCTCGTTTCCACTCAGCCATGTTCCATACAATCATTTTAATGAAACTAGCATTTCTGTAAGGTTTGCTTACTGCTTACTGCTTTCCATGTGCAATCTTTAATCAAAGATCTCAAACATTTTGTTAGCGCTTGTAGTATGTGTTGACTCTCAGCTACTACCTCATCAAATTGTAGCTGAACAATAGCTGGAAGCAGCAAAAGATCAGCTAAAAGCTAAATGTAGCAAAATGTTGGGCTAAAAGTATCAGAAGGGTGGCTAAAAGTAGCAAAAGGCTAACTTAAACCTAAAAGTAGCGAATGGTCAACTAAAAGCTTAAAGAAGCAAAAGGCTAGCTAAATGTGGCAAAAGGCTGGCTAAAAGCTAAAAGTAGCTAAAGCTTAGCTAAAAGTAGCAAACTGCTAGATAAGAGCTAAAGGTAACGGAAGAAAACAAAAATAGAGCAAATACTGTATTCTGAAGCAGATATCAAAAAGAACAATGTTTTTGAAGTAATTCAAGAGATCTCAATGTAGGGAAAATATTTTTGAATAATGGTAAATATTTGGAAAAGTATATTAGCATAAAAAAACACAAAAAACAAATAGCACTTATTCCCTAAATAATTCCCATAAATGAATGGCTACAATTGCACAAAGTATAGTTTGTAGTAGTACCTGGATTGCAGAAAACGTCCAAAAAAATAAAACAGTGTGTGAACAAGACCGAAACATTTCAGAGACCAGAAAACTTAAACCCTCTGCTGTTGTTACTGTTTGTAGTGTGAAAGGAGCCAAATCTAGCAGGCAGGAAGCAAAATAAACTTCAACAGCTGCAACAAGAACTTCAAAACAAGCTGTGTGCATGACAAAGACTAACTGAGGTAGACAAAAAAATCTGAAAGTGCAAATGAAGCCAAGAGACACAAAAAGAAGTCACCATAAAATGAACAGGTGTGCTGATCAGAAACCAGGACCAAAGGGCAACAGAGGTATCACAAAAAAGACTCTAAAGGGTAACAAAGGCTAGCTCATTCCCTACTCCCGAGCAGTTTTTGTTGTCTTAAACTGTGTTCTGTTAAACATCAACCCATCTCTAAAACAAGAATAACAAACAGATTTTAACAGCCCCTAAGGGAGTCAGCTTCAGACATGATCACAAAGTCCTGCAACTTCAGTCTCTCTTGTTGAGAGATCAAATACACAACGCTTCTTCCACTGTTCAATCACCATTTTATATACATATTTATACACACGTCACGCTCGGATTATGAGTGTTCAATTTATATGTGCCTTGCAGCTGTAAAACCTCATGATTGCACATTTTATTTGCATGTTTAAGTAGGTAGAGTTTGCCGCGCCAATAAAATAAAAGAAAGTATTAGCATATTTTCAATGTGATGCACTTAATCACATTCAGCTGATATGGAGCAGAAAACCTGAGCCATGTGATGCCTGCGCCCAGTCGTGTTTTCATTTTCCATTCTCAGTGGGACATTTCGGAGCCCATCCGCACCGTATATCGTGTTGTTTATGTTCTGCTTGTGAGCTGAGCCACGCTGTGACGGTGCACCGCCCTTGACTGAGCTGTAATGACACCACTGTGAACTGTGCTGAGTGACTGGCTGAGGCGTGCACAGTCATACAGACAACAGGAGAGAGAAAAAAAAAAAAAAACAGAGAGAGAGATGGGGACATTTAGAAGGCTCTCTTCAGCAGTGTGGCTTGGTGTCTGTAACATCAGAGCAGCTGTTGTTTTCTTGCTGAGTTTCCCTCTCGTGCTTCGGTTTCATCTCACACACGGCGGTTGAGCATTTCTGTGGCTGTAATGACCTCCTTGCAATGCTAATCTCAACACTTCCTGATGCTGTTGAACAGTAAAAGCCTTCCAGCAGAGCAGTAGACAGCACACTGGGAGGAGACACGCCATTATACACCTCTGCAATTCTTCACTAAAAGAGTACAAAGGCTGTGGATCAGCTAACAGGCATGCATGGAGGCTTCGGCAAAGCTGATGCAAATTGCGTTATGAAAAAGGATGTGAACCTCTGCACAATGCAAAGCAACTCCAGCACATGGATGCAGGTAACATGAACAAGGCTAAACTGGATGGCCACTGAAAGAAAGGACCTCCTGTGGCATTCAGAAGAGCATTTAGTTTTTGCCTGAAAGGCTTTTGTTACACCAAACTCATGTCATAAACAAGCCACAACAGCAGGCCTTCCTGTTGTGTGGATCTTTGTGTTGTTAAAAAAAAAAATCTCACACACACACACACACTCGAAAGCAACTGGACGCAAAATCTACTTCCAGTAGCAGTAGGAGGCACAGTGTACACATGCGCAAGAAAATATTGTTGTGCAAAATGGAGCAGTGCTCTATGCATAATTAAGTAAAATACAACAAAGGAGTATTTTGTTTTATAAAATCAGGTCATTGTTAACTAGGATTGCACAGGGATATTATGTCTTACAGTATAACTACAATGAGTCAATGATGCATTTCTTTTCTTATTGACAGACTTAAAAGCCTCTTTTGAAATTATTTTTATTGTTCAAATACACCGTATATTCAGTATTTTACTTATAGTGGAGGAGCTTCCCTTCTACTTGTTAAAATCATTTATTAACCTACTTGTTTCTCAGTACTAACTATTTAGAAACACTAACAAAAAGGTCACTCATTCCCAGAAGAACTTTTGTTGTGTCAGCTACAAATTGCCAAAATCAAGCAAGGTTGTCAGGGAGACAAGTTAAAAACTAAAAAACAAACACTCTACGTTAATTATCTGCCTTACTGACTAATGCTTGACAAAACAAACAAATAAACAAAAAAACCTGAAGCAATGGCTCATGGGATTTTAAAGTGCTAGTTTCAGCTTCCTGTAGCGGCTAGCTATGTTGCAATTCTAACACTGTTTTATACATAAACCATAAGAAGTGGAGGTTCCGCTTTTTGCTCTAATTTTGTTCAGATTTTCCAATTTTCCATTTAGTCCAAGCTGCACAGATAAATTCTATAAAACTTGATATTTATTTTTACATTTTATATGAATCTTTCAAGTTCAAAGTTAAATATGGCAATTTCCTTCAGTCACCACCTAATAAAGCTGTAGCACCCTCCTTCTTGCGTAGTCAGAGTTTCTTATTTTGTGTTTTGCAACCTTCATTTATCACCTTAAGAAAATAACCATTTGCTTTTTTTTTTATAACTGCTAATATTTCTGCTTTCCATCAAACTGTGTGGCCAAAAACATACATAAGACAACATTTAGAAGAATGCTGCAGCTCATAAATTAGGATTAGAAATTTAAAGAAAAGGAACATGCTGTTCAGTCGGATAATGCTGTAGCCAGTAAACAAATGTGTCCCTTGCCTGAATATTTAATTAACTGACTTGACTGTACTTTGTGGGGTGGCTTCAGCCCAGTCATAGGGAGATTGTCTTCCCAATGGAGGAGCAAGAATTTGAACCCCAGCCACTGCAACATGTTAAAGTGTTCATGAGATGTACATCATATCCCCCTGCCACAGCCCCCAGTATGCTCATCAATCTGAACAAGAATAGAAAATGCTATATACCATGGAAATATATCATAAAAAGTGCTCTATGTGTGTTTATGTGATGGCAAAACCCATTGTAAAGCACTATGCCGAACCTGCATAAAGGCACTACATAAAATTTACATTTTAGTTCTGTACACAAAAATGTTGACACCATTTTAACTGTTTCAGGAAAAACTCATATTACGCATGTGAACATTTCTTCACAATCCTTTTTCATCATATGTGTCGCTACTGAAGTGAGTTATTCCGACCATAGAGAGATCTCTTTTTTGTGAAAACAAACAAACAAAATCCAACCTCTGCTGTAAGCTAGTTTACGAGGTAAATTGAAAAATAAATCATGATGTCACATTTTTGGAGCCAATGGTTTACTTGTTTACTAAGAGAAAACTTTGAGAAACTAAATCAAAACTTCTCCTGCTCCACTTCATTGACTCCTGCTACAAGAACTAGGAATTTGTAGGAAGCTGAGTGATTTTCACTCAAAAATTGAGCTGACAAACCTTTTGACCAGTCTTACAAAAAAAAAGTGAGCTCCAGGGCCAAGGTACCATAAAATGAAATCAGTCTTGCATGTCAGCACGGTTTTACAGATGACAAAGTCCCCCCCAAAAGTGGCCATTTTGTGTCTGATTGTCAATCTGCTCATAAATTTACATTTACTGCAATGACACACTTTACTACAGCCACTCAGATTGATTCGGACCAGGTCAGTTACATGGGACCACAGCTTGTCAGATCACTAAAGAAAATGTGAATTTCATAAGCACTGAAGACATTTTTTTAACTGGAATCACAAACTGCTGCCCCCAGTCTAGGATGAGACAGAGTCTAGGACATTTGAGTGTTTCAGAACAGATTGTCTGACACATGTATATTACAGACAAACTCAAGTGATATTTTGTTCCAGCTGGCAGCTGCAGAATGCTCCAGAACTGCGTGGGCTGATATTAGAGTTTATCTACACAGTGGTATTCAGTTCACTAAAGGAAACATAAAAAATATAGCACGGTGAAATATTGCAGCCAATCATACTACTCTTCAGCCAGTGCAGCAGACATGGTGCTGTACACCAACTCAAACATGCACAGCTTCTTCCCTCGCCAAACCTAAACCGCATCGAAAGTCTGGGGGATTTGTCAGGCAGGCGTGCATGTCAGCAGCCAAACTCTGAAAATCCAGCAGCAGCTGTGGACGGCTTCAAGATGGTTCCTCTTCACTTACACAGATTGATGTTAGATTGCAATAAAACGTCATTACAATTATAAATCTTATTTTTGTGGAACTCCTTTCCATTTATTCTTTCTCACATTCCCCCCCTAAAAGATGCTGCTGCTAGTAGTAAATAACAATCCTTTTAAAATGGAAAATGTCAAACGGCTCCTTTTCAATTCTTCTGCGTAATTCCTGATTGAACATGACAGTTTTCACTGAGTAGAAAGGAAATAGTTATGCAAGCTTCATTAGTTGTGCTCCTATTAGTTCAGTTTGAGTTTATGATGCTGTAAGGTCTAAGTTTTGCCAAATAACCACCATCTACTACAAGGATGTCTGCCTGCACAGTGTTGCTCAGTGCAGCCAAATGTTCAATTGGCCCAAACTGTGTTTCCAAAAGAAGCTTTTTCTTTTTTAATGCTCAGGCTGTCAGACTCTACAGGTGCTTAGCCACTTGTAGTCACTGGCTCAGTAACTTGTGGAGCATTTGGTGGGATTTAAAAGAATGTGGACTTGAAGTGGATCAAATTGGATTGCTTTTTTTTATTATTTTTTTAGATATAGTAAGAATGTTGTTTATTAGCTGGAATTTGGTAATCTGTAAACAAATGTTAAAAATTGTCTAACAAATGGAGAAAGAAGAAAGCAAAAACGACACAGTGTGAGGAAGCAGATGAAGTGTACTGAAGTTAATGTATTTTTAACAGAGGTATGTGTTAGTCAGGACCACAAACAGAGACACTCTCAACTTCCTCCAATGCTTGAACTAAATGCTTAAAGAAAAATAAAAGATGTTTTGAAATGGGGTTCTGTGAAGTAGTCATAAGCAAACACTCTCTTACCTGTTGTAGGTAGCTCTTGGAAATGACCTCCCTTTGGAGAAACAGAAGTTAATTTTGCACCTGATTGGCTAATCCAATTGGTGCTAAGACCAAAGTGGTTGCTGTCGTCTTAAAACAACTTCAGCCTCAAAAGTTTCATAGTGGCTCATGGTAAAGCTTTTTCATAAACCTTTACACTGTTGTCAATTGGAATGTGGATTTGTATTTTATAGTTATTTGCAAGCAAAGAACAGCAGCAGACGTCAGCTGTAGCACTTCTGGTGGGACAATTTCACCTGGAAGATCATAACATCTCAGCTGGAATAGCCAGCTGGAGTTGTTTTAAGATGGCAGCAGCTGTTAGCTCATCAGTCCTGTCAGATAAACTCTGTTTGTCCTAACTGAGGTCCTCCAAAGAACCATCTACATCAGATAAGATACTAATTGTTCATAATCTTTTCACAAAACCCCACTTCAAAAGATCCTAACTATCCTTTTAAGATGACTTTTTTGTAAAAAACAAAACAAAACAAAACAAGAATAAAATGTGAAATTTCCTACATCTAGAACTCAAATTGAACCCCGACTGGGATCATTTTAATTCAACGTTGAAGTGTTTGGAAAAAGTGTGCAGTATTTCTTCCTACTAAACACTTGTCTACAAATAAATAAAATATCTGATCCCTGATATGGGAAAACTGAAAGCACCAGAAAAAAATGTAAAGCCAAAACTTTTGCATTGAGAATTTTTTTATTATACTGACTGTGGTCCCCTAATGGTCAAATGTGCCTTCCATAACTCCTAAAGCCCTGTCAGAGCATATACTATCTACAACTCTTTAATTTCCTCTGAAGCAGCTTCCTCAAGTTATCTACTTCCCATGTAACGCAAGCTAAGCCTTACTTGCTTGTCAAGTCGCCGCATTGTAATGCTGTTTCTCCTGCTCGGAAAGCTGCCGCATTAAATCCGTCTCACCTTATTCACTGAATGGAAAGGTATTAAAGAATCTCTCATCCTTTTGTGCCTCTCTGCAAATGGAATACCTAAATCTCAAATAGAAATGTTATTTTGGCCATTTGCAAGAATTTATGTGTAAAAAGACGCCCAGTAAAACACTCTTGCTCTTATCCTGGCGAATAAGATGATTACTTGCTCTTGTGTGGGCACCAGCAGCAACTTCTTAGGCAGTTTAAGCAATGACAGGCTTATTTTTGGAGGCACAAAAGGGCCATTTGCATTTTGTTACTGCATCTGAGGGTCATAAATTTTAAGCATGGCTGACTTTTCATCATTTTACTAGTCTTTAATCAGGATAAGTGATGTATAAAGATTCCAATTGAATATGGAGCTTTTAGTCTTGATATTAAATTGTTCTGAATATGTGGACATTTTTACTTTTTATAGACATAAACCACAGAGAATTCCTAACTTGACTTTTGCTGAAACACAATGATAAATTAAAGCACACCTCAGAATTTAAGAGAGTGTAACAATGAAACCTAAATGAGACAAAAAATGCAAAAAACATTTTTGGAAAACATGATCAAACACAAAACACAATACTAGTTTATTAGATCCAATTGTTGTAATAAGTGGAGGTGAAAAGGCCCAATTGCAGGACTAAGATTCGTTCAGGATCCAAAATAAGCTGTTCATCAGAAAAAAGAAGTGCAGAAAGTCTAAACATAAATAGCAATGACACCAAAGAGAATCTCAGGCCAGGTGGAGAAAATAGGAAAACAGATCAAGGTTAACTGAGAGTTTTTAAAGTCAATGATAAAAACTATTGGGAAAAAAGGAAAGAGACAAAATCTTATTACAGGATCTTCCAATGTTATAAAAGAACAAACAAAATACAGAATAATGAGAAACAAAACAAAGAAAAACCTGAGCCCAAAACATGACAAACTATGACAATTACAAAAAAAAATTCAAAATGGCAGAACATTTCAGAAAACATAAGCTAAAACAATATTTTAGAAAACATTTGGTCAAAATGAGATGATATTAATACAGGAAATTAAATTAACACAACAAAACCAGTTCACAAAATAACATTTTATGCATTTTGAAATGCCCCAGTGCTTTTGGTTTTGTCGTCATGTTGTGCACTATCACAGGGATAACTAAAGCAGATCAGCCTCTGAGTTGTTTCTGTCAACAGAGCGACAGCATGATGACAGAGCGATGATCATACAGAGCCAATCTGGTCAGGTGTACTTAAAGCTAAGCGCTAAAGAGGAAACAGGCTGTCATTTTAAGTTCAGGCTGATGGCTCATTTCTTACCTCTGCTCGGCATAGCTCTGCCATCTGCTGCGGGGAGTGTCTCTTAGCTCCTCACCTCGCTCCCTCTCTCTGGAGCAGGAAACGGGCAAATGGCGACCCGAGAGGTGCACTCGGCAGCTGAGTGCAGGACTGAACGCATGTGGACTCAAATTGAATCCCCACATTTGGTCCTCCCCTCCTCTCAATATGTTGCTGCAACTTTTCTTAGTTTGTACTCATAAACTCGGAACAGAGTGTCGTGGGACATGCAGGCTGCAGCATTTACTGATTCGAAGGCAGCTCACATGTAGAAATCCAGAGAGGAAACGTTATTGGGTTTATATCAATGAGTTCTGTTCAAACATTAGGAAATGGAAAAAGATAATTTCACATCATGCCTCTGGCCTATAATTCCCAGAAATTTTCTGCAGTTTGTAGAAGCCTTGTGAACTCTTCTGCTTCTGTGCATCAGCCCTGGCTGTTAGGTCTTCTGCAGTGAGCACAGAAAGGCTGTCAAATTTTCAGGTTAGAAACTGATGACAAAATACAACTAATGCATGGATCAAGTCAAGATGAACCTCCATGGCTCCCATTTTGGGCCATTATGTTTGCCTGTGTGACACTTCGCAGAGGATATCCTTGTGCCTTATTTCTTTTTAAATTAGACTTTTACAGTAATTAGTGTGCAGCTTTTAGTAAATCATTGACCTGCAGACAGGGTCAGAGTGATATATAAAGGTTGGAGACAAGCGCGTGCCAGCCCAGAGGAAGAAAATTACAACAATTTGGCCGAGTGGCAAACCGGGCCTGCAGGCATGGAGCCATATCACTCATGTTCTCTGGTGTTCGACAGCCGGGGCGCGGTGCCCTCTCTGCTGCCTCAGAAATACAATAATAACAGTGCGCTATCAGTGCGTATCTAAGTCTGTGTCTCTGCTTCCATATGTGAGAGCATTCTGTATTTGCTCAGACTCTGTTAATGTGCATGCATACAGTATGTGAGAAGCTCAGAGTCATGTTTTGCCTCTGATGAGCAGCACAGTCAGATGATGGGGCTTTGTCTTTGTAATACCGGTGTCGTTCTGCCTCCAGCCTGTGAGTTAAGGCTGAACGCTGAAGCGTCTATCGCCACATCCCCTCGAGTATGTCTGAATATGCACTTGATATTTCTGGTAGGACCTAGCTGGCTAAGTGAGCTTTCCTGGCAGTCTGGCAGATCTGCGGGAGCCAGCTCGGTGGTGACATCATTGAATAGCTGCAGAAGAAAACAAGCAGCAGCGGCGGCAGGGAGAGGCTTTGAGTCAACTGAATGGGCTGAGAGCAATCGTGGCAGGAGGAGAATAACTGGTCCAATTTATGCTGGATGGATTTACAGCAAGCTGTCATACATTTGGTACACAAGCAGGAGTGTTGGTTTCAATTTTTATTTTCAGTTTGAATTTGTCATCGATGTATCAGGGTTCAAACAAATAAAAACAAGTGTGTGTGTTTTAAATGTGGCAGAAGGAAACAGAAACTGTGTGCAAACAGATTAATTATCACCCTCCTCCAAAAGGAAAAAGCCAGACAATAATGTTTGTGCCTGTTTTTGTGTGTTCATTTGTCTCACAAACCACTGAACAGATTTTAATAAAACTTCTAAAGTATCCCATTGGATGCAGATCTACAGCTGATTAACCTTTGGAGTCAACCTGATTCAAGATGGCTACCACAGATATTCAAACTAAGCAAACACAAAAAGGGCTATAATTCAGGTATTTTAATAGATTTTCAGCTAATATTTGGCCTGTAACTATTGGAGTCAACTCTGTTTGCCAGTTAGCAAAATATGGCAAGAAACACTGAACATGTTTTATTAACCCTTTGGAAGGTAATCAATGGATGCACACCGAAAACTGATTATTATTTGAGGTCAACCAAATTTAAGATGGCCTCTACAGCCAGCTGATTTTAGCAAACACAAAAGTGGCTATAATTCTGTCAATTTTACAGAGACTGGATTAAAATCTGATGTGGTTGCAGCTGAAAGTCATTAACAACATATCTTGTGCGCTCACAGATTGTGCAAGATAATGCAATTTTGCGTGAGATTGTACATAATGCCATTTCAAGCTTTAACCTAATTGGCTTCAACTTGTCATCATAAGATCCTCGTAATTTAAAGCTCTGGCATGAAAGGCGGCGAGCGATATTCAGTATTCCTGCCTTAAAAAGTATGTTTTATTTTACTGTTTTCCAGGTCTGTGTAGTATATAAAAAAATAGAACTCACATGCTTTTACCTATTTTCTAAATTTCTACAAGTTGCTCAAATGTGCGCGGTGTCCATTATTTTTTTAAATTATTTTCACAAAAACATGTTTAGTTGTCTATACTATTTATCTCTTCAATAAAAATACATTGACTTTAATCCATTAGCTGACAAGGATATTCGGACCCATGCATAAAGACCTAAATAATAAAAAACTACAGTATGTATATGTATTTGCATGCTGAGGCCATCGGGTTTTTAAGCAATGAACCCAGACTGCAGACTCATCTTGTTCTTTGAAACAAATACTGAGTAATTAAACCAAAAGCAAAAACAAAAGGCTGTCATGCCAGCAAACCAACAAAACACTGCAGCACAGACGACCACATGTAGACACAAGGAACATAACCTGACTGTGGCACAAACACCAGTGATGAACCATCAAAAACATGGGATGGGAGTGACAGAATATAAAGGCTGAGGGTGAGTGGGAGATTGACTACAGCTGGAGTGACAGGTAATGGGGAACAGGTGAAGTGGGCGTGGCAGGCTGACTGGAAAACTACTGAGGAGATCAGTGAGGGAAAGTGAAAAGTGGCACAAAGAACACAGAGGGCACAGAGAGCAGAACTACACAAGAACATATAATAAAGAAACAGGGAACAAACAAAAGCACACAGATCACAAGAATTAAAATACAACTACAGAAACACAATAAATAAACACAAACACAAAAAATAACTTAAAAAAACCCAAATCCTGACAGAGGCAGAAGGAATTTGTGAAATTCTGATCAATAAAATTTTGTTTATAGGCAGAAAACAATATCTCTCCTTCAGTTGTAGGTATAATTGTTGATGCATTGTAAAGCCAATATGAAAAAAAAAACATTAATTGAGGAAAAGGTTCTTCCCCATTGAATAATTTTTATGTAAGCACACAAATGATAATAAAACTGCATCAATCACACTAAACTTTCATTTGTTTTGACCTAAAAATCACAATTTAAAAAACAATGTGTAGGAACCCTGGTTATTGCTGACAACATTTTTTTACTTAAATCCTCTAAAATGGCCGAAATTGAAATATGGAAACCTGAATTGAGTTGCTGCAATCTGTGAATGTCATTAGTTCGTGCACTCGTGTCATTACCGTGTTTCCCCGAGCCAAGGCCACACTTATTGTGCTGCATGATCTCGTCTCTTGCTCATAGATTTTTTTTCTCAGGCCTTTGTTCCTGCTCTGCGAGGTCTTAAGAGTTTTATCCTGAGAGATCAATGGAGTGCCCCCCAAAGCATGAATGAAGAGCAAATCCTCCTTCTTGTAACTGTCAGAAGAGTAATATATCACCCCTGCAAACTCAGTATGCTGCTCAGTATCAGTGCATCTAGCAGTTCGGTCCTGGGGCTGCTGATCTGAAATACTGATGGGAAAAATTTACTTGCTGCTCTGCATGTGTGCACATAACATTAATGCTGGGATTGTTTGCTTTCGAGTCAGCCTTTTAAATATGCATGCGAGGATGGTAAGTTCTCATCTAAGTCATGAAAAAAAAAGAAAAAGTCCTGACAAGGTGCTTTGACTGTTTGACAGTTTCAATGCAGGATTTCTGTGCAGATTTGCATAAAAATATGACGTGCACAGACTCCCCTACTGATCTGAGCACAGATAAGAGAAGTTAAGGTAAGGTATAGAGTTTAAATTAAATATTTTATGAAGAATATCGCTTTTTCTGTGCTTGAGAGTGTAAATTTAGATGCCTAAGGTCATTACAGATTTGTTTTGGAGCCTTTACATAAAAAAGGGTCTCTTTTAGGGAGCAGTTCAGATTTGTAGAGGAATAGAATAGAATAGTACTCCCAGCTCAGAAATCCAGGATTCCTTATTTCCTCATTCTTCAAATCATGTTGCATTCACTGTAAATGTGAAACAGGAAGTCAAAACTTACTTGCCCCTGTTTAACTTTGTCTTGCTGAATTAAGCAAAGCCACCCCTTTAAACAATCTCCAGCTGTTGTGCTTCTGATAACATGTTTATTGGTTCATGTTGAGGTTGCGGCATTCACGTTTCTCAAAATGAATTTGAAATTGCGATGCTTCAAAATTCTGGAAAGTTTTTCAACTTCAGTGTATTTTATTGAATGGTAAAATATCTACTTGCGATTATTGATGCAGGAACAGACTGTGCTTACTGATGCTGGTTTTCAGAAGTGCTTGTAAACCCACGCAGTCCTTTTTCTGTCATGTCTGGTTTTTGTGAAGGAGTACTGCCTGAGGGTTTCAAGATCACAGCCTTTCATATCAGTTTTTAGATTTTTACTATTCAGAAGACTGAACAAAATTCTGGGAATCTTACAGTAATATAGTGATTTTTTTTAAAAATTGTAATTGTAATCCATATCAAAAAGCTATGCTCACTTTTTACTATTTTAATAGGTTGTCTTTGTACAAATGCAGAAGCATGGAGCAAGACTTGACTGTGGCATGAATAACTGAATATAAATGCTGGGCTGACAAGAAAGTGGAAACAGGTGAGT
>JAOXNZ010000085.1:15283475-15300706 GCA_028566095.1 Kryptolebias brasiliensis
GATAGATAGATAGATAGATAGATAGATAGATAGATAGATAGATAGATAGATAGATAGATAGATAGATAGATAGATATCTTAGATTAGACTGACACCATAATTTAGTCCGTTGTACATGAAAAGTCAGTAATTACTTTCTAAGAGTTCGTTAAAATTCAACTAGTGGCTCAAGACATATTTTACTAACAGACACAGGGTTGATCCCCACAGTTAATGCTAAAGGTTTTCAGCAAAGATCTTGTGCAATGACTAGCACTTGGAGTATGTCCATCCATCCATTTTCTTTAGCCGCTTCTCCATTCCGGGTCGCAGGCAGCCGAGAGGCGGGGGACACCCTGGACAGGTCACAAGTCCATTGCAGGGCCACATAGAGACAAACGACACAAACAACCATTCACACTCTCACTCACACCTAGGGACAGTTTTAAGAGTTACCAATGAACCTAACATGCATGTTTTTGGTCTGTGGGAGGAAACCGGAGTACCCGGAGTAAGCACAGGGAGAACATGCAAAGTCCACCCAGAAAGGCGACAGCTCTAACCACTACGCCGCTGTGCCACCCACTTGGAGTATGTGTTGTGGATTATTCTTAACTATTATCGCACCAAATTTTCTAATAAAATTAATTTAGTGAATCATGAGATATTTTGGTAACAGACAGACTCACAACTACACAAGCAGACACACATAAAAAAACATTATCACCTGCTTTTGTCTTTCCACGGCGGGCAATAACAATTGATTTATTATTACAAATAATTTGTAATGTATTTCTGTAACCTTTACGGTTTGCCGCATGCCAAAAAAAGAACATTTCTGTTGCAGTTTGTCCTTCTTGCCTCATTCCTTTAGGTGCCATGCGGCACTGTGTTCCATTGAATCAGTAAAAGCAGGACTGAATACACTCAGGAAATGGAGCTCCCATTGGGAATATTATCGGCAAACAGTGATGAAGCGATCCATACTACAAGGGTTCAAGTTGCAATCTTAATTTGGAGGACCGATTGCGTTTTGATGCTCCCAACATCTTTAAAATGCATTTCTTTGTAGAGTTACCTCCAACTTCAACATATCAAGGCATTCCCTTTGAGAACTTTTGAGTCCTCTGAATATTGCATTCCTTTTGTCATTGCCACATTGAGCCCCAGTCATCATTGCAGTCTCTCCTCCCAGTAGTAGAAAAGCTAAATGCTACATTTTTTGCAACATTTAGTTGTTTTCCTTCACATTAGCTCAGAAATTAGAGCACATCTCGTTGAATCTTGCCTTACCCGGCCTCTGTAAATGGACTATGTTCCAAAAAGGAAGGACTGGGGGTCCCAGAGGAAATCTAAAGAGATCAAGACAATCCTTGTTGGATGCTCTCTTATTCATGTGGGGATGTGGAGGGAAGGATGCATGGCAGCACAGTAAAGCCAAAGGTTATATGGTCTAATGCAATGCAGGATCAGTGTGGTGAAAAGGTTTGCAGGAGAGATATTTGATAAGGTCGGGGAAAAGGGGATTTGCCACCCATTCCTGGGGATTTGATAAGCAGACTGCAGCCGAAATGCCCCCTTGCAACACTGACATGATGGGTTTAATGTAAAGATATTAAAGGTTCGCCGAGCAGAGAAAATTACAGTTGGGTCAACTTGGTGGTGAAAATATGTGGACTGATGATTTAAAGACTGAACTCACAGCAGGTCGGTTTGTGGTGGACTTGGTAGAACTTTAACAGAGGGACAACCATAAATGGAGCATTCAGTCTAAAGGAAGCTAAAAAAAAACAGGTATGCCTCACTAAAAGGCTCCTAAACACCCAATGGAAATTTCCCAAAAGGCACAAGCATGACCTTCAAAACAAGACAAGCCAAATTTTTGATCTGATGAAACAAAGATTAAACTGTTTGGTCACAATTACCAAAAAAACAGGCACTGAACGTTGGCCCATTTCTACCACTGAAACAAGGTGATGGCAGCATCATTCTGGGGGGACTTTCCTGTAACAGGAATAAGGAGCTGAGTCAAGAAAGATGTCAAAATAGATGCTAGACAATTGAAGTGCTTCTCAGTGAAAACATTTTCATTCTAGATTGCTGGTTAAATCAATGACCTAGCATTTCTTGAAGGAATGCATATCACCTGCTCCTGTCAGGATTGAGGTTTGGGTTTGTTTTTGTATTAGGTTTATTGTTTATTATTATTTGGTTGTCTTCATGTTTAGTTTTGTCTTTGTATAGTTTTGCTCCTTGTGCCCTTTGTCTCCTGTCACTATTCACCTTTCCTCTGTTCATTACTTGTTGGCCTGCCACACCCATCTGCACCTGTCCCTCATTTGGAATGTGTCACCTGTGTCCACTTCACAATTACCATCTGTCTTTAAAACTGGTTCATGCTGGTTTATTGTATCACTCCTATGTGCTGTCTGGTTTATCCTCTTATCTTGCCTTTCCTCTTCCCTGCAATCTTGGACTTTGTAAGTTTTTGTTATTTAGGTTTAGTTGCTGCCATGTCAGCCTTTGTTTTCCTTTTCGTTAATAAATTAGTTTTACTTTGAGTTCCTTTGTGTCTGCCTGCATTTGGGTTTGAACCAACAACTCCAATGTGACAGCTCCCTTTTATGACAGAGTGTTTAACTAGGATCATTTTATACTGAGATGGGTTGAACATATTGACATTTTGGTCAGACCTTAATAATCATCAAAAGTTAACAAACACAATAATTAAGACAACGTTCTGAAATAAACCATCAGTTCAGGATGAATCAGTCTGGGTGGACCTGAATGTTGCTGCGTGTCTCTATGGCAAGCATGAGAAATCATATTCAGGAGAGATTTAAGGCTGCTTCTGTCACCAAGGAAAGAAGCTAAATTCTCTAATAAAAAGGGGAAATTTCATTCAGGTATTTAGGAAAAAATGTGCACAATATGTGTAAAAAAAAAAAACTGCATCATTGCAGTATCAGTGAGCACAAAATTGATACCACAAAGGTTTGCAGTACACCGCAGACAAAAGTGAATGTCTAAAATGTATTTGGCATATTGTGGCTAAAATGTTGTTGCACACAGAAAGTGTTTTGAGCAATGATGTAAGGTAAAAAGTGGAGTAAAGTATGGGTTTGTGGCAACTGATCACAATATTAAGCAAAAATATTGCATCTCAAAACCATGCACCCCTAAAAACCACTCAGCTTCTGCTTCATTACTGGATTCTTTTTATTCAGTTTTAAAATGTTCAAAACTTGAAAGCGTCTGCAAACCTTCTCTTCTCAATAAATGCATGGTTCTTAAAAGTTACAATTTTTTTAGGTTTGCGGAACAGGTTTGAAGTTTTAAAACTTATGTGCTGGTAATTTTCTTCAACATCTTTTCACCTCCAATTATCACCACAGAGACAGAGAGGATGATTTATTCAAATTAGCCATGTCCACAATGTTACTCCACTAAATATTACTTACTGAGGCAGAGTCAGTCACAAAACTGGCTGTGGTGTCCTCTCAATGTCAACGCAAAACAGAGGAAATAAGACTAAATATAAAAAGGAGTGAGATTTGTACAGATTTTAACTACATTTACAGCACTTTTAAAGCATCTTTTTAAAGAAATACCATTTCTTATTTATTTGTGTGTAATGATCTTGTTTAATGTCAGATGTGATGCAGCATCTTCAAACATGTCACATATATACTGTAAGGCAAGATAACAGGAGTTAGAGTCTGAAAGAATAATTCACATAGACAAAGGAAGATGGATCACATTAATCTGCACAGTAGAACCCCCCCACCCCCTTTCGCCGCCCCACCTCTCTTCTCTTTTTTTTTTTTTTTTACAGTGAATGCTGCAGTTGTGAAGCTGACACCACAGCCTTCCCATTTGATAAGCAATTAGCATACCCTCGCCTGAGTTTGTATCATGATGATCCATTCATTTCCGTGATGTAATTATGTGTATAAGGCTGCTCATTTGGAAAACATTGAACTCATCAATCTTTTTGCACCCGTTTTCTAATTCAACCCATTGAGAGGATCCTGGGAGACACTAAAACCGCACTTAATTGTCCTCATTCCAGACAGCCTCTAATTACACTCAGTGCTTTAGACCTTGTTACATAAAAAAAAAAAGTTCAAGATCCTCTATGCCTTTTCTTTTCTTTTTTTTTTTTGTCACTGAGCATTTCTTAATGTTTAGGGAGAGAGTTACAGGGTGGGAGGGAGAAATTCCCTTGTCACTTTGCCCTCTGGCAGCTGCGCCCCGGATAAACAAACACGCATCGCTGTACATTAGTCAGCCAGTTGGGAGCTGGGCTTTGATTAAAAAGCTCCCTCCGCCGTATCTCCACGGCCCCACTCCTGTGAGAGCCCAGATAAATAAATTAATGAATAGCTCTTGTTGAACTAATGGAGAGAAGGGATGGTTGTCTCAACAGCTGCTGTACTGTATCGTGTCACGTTCTCATGATTGAGAGGCGAGAACAGGCACACTGTAAATCGGTGATTAGCACTTAAACAGATGATTACCACCAGAGCTACCTATCCTCTGAGTGTCTAGTCTCAGGACAAACACATACTGACAATGTTTCCCCCTGCCTTTTCTGCTGAAGAAACTGAACAGACATGTGGATCCAACATACTGATTTAGATAAACGCTAAAGATAATGTGTGGAGGCCAGTGGAGAATGGCATTTGAGCTGTTCAGTCAGCCCATGATGCTCACAAGGACAGTGTTTTTGTTACCAGACAGGAAGCTTTGCGAGAAGATTTTTTGTATCTGAAAAATTATGAAAGTAAGAAGGGAAACCTTGGTTCTTTGAGAAAACATAAACTTTTCAGTAATGTGTTTAGTGTAGTCAATATAAAGTGTATTTCACTCAGCCTTAAAAAATGCAGTGATTAATTCTAGTAGATTATTTAGTTTTAAATATTGAAAAGACATTTTATCTCCTGGGTTTTAGAAGCAAAAGCCTAACAGAAAATATGCTACAAGACTGGCAGCTGTTCAGTTATTTTCATTGTGAAAGGCGAGCAATCATGTAATTGCCTGTGTCTGTGTTTGTGTGTTGGTCTATTAGTAAAATACCACATTAACCACTAAACAGATTTGGAAGAAACTAAGTAATTATTGGATGTTTATCTACAACTGATTAACTTTTGGAGTCAATTCAAAATGGCCAAAGGACCTAAACAACCTTAGCAAACACATACATTTCTATAGATCAGTCAGTTTTACAGATATTGCTGTAAAATTTGTTGTGGTAGTAGCTGAGAGTCATCCACAACACGTATTCCATGTGTTAACAGATTGAACAGCCAGAGTTTAAAATTTTGGCATGCAAGGCGTATTTCTTTAAGGAATACTCGTTATTTTTTTCTTTTTCTTTTTCTTTTTGTTTCTGCATGGGTGTAACAGTTTATTTAAGAGGGTAAAAATGCATATTTTTAAGTGTAACTTTTAGAGAAAGCAAATGTTCTGATTTTGTGTGTGTTCTTGAGCTTAACATCATTGCTCAAAAAAACAAAACCAGATTCAACACTGCTCCTGCTTTTTCTCTAAAAATAGAAGTCGACAAACTGCTTGGGGAGATCTAGGTTTCCCTTTTGATTTCGGCTCTCCCAGTAATGGGCTGAGCTTTGACTGATCTAATGCAGCACTGTAGTTCTTTAAGGTTGGACAGTTGTTTTGAGACAAATTTGCATCATTCTGTTTCTCCAAATGCCTTTAGTGCTATCTAAATACTATATATACTATGTGGATTTCTTAATAGAAAATTACAGAAAAACCTCATGAAACCTATAGACATGTTAACAGTTTTTCAACTTTATTTCGTTTTAGGTCTCTTTGGATCAAAGTTTACACGTTTGATATGTACTCATAACCTTTGCCACACATTCGAGTTTGCAAACCTCCCCCAGTGGTTTGGACAGTCAGTCCAAACCACTGCTATCGCAGATAGCTGTAAAACTGTGTATAACACAGCTATAATTGGAAGCTAAAAGTCAGTCAAAAGTTCTACAAAACCCACAGTTAAAAAGATATTTGATTCAAGAACTGCCTGATTTTTACAGTGTCATCGGACTTCATACTGCCTTCTCAGCCACAAAATTAATTCAATCATCCTGATATGACACCGGTTCCCCTTGCCCATCCAAGTTAGCTCAGACCTACTGGGTATCTAATGATGTTTAGCATAAATGCTTTGGGTCATGTGGTAGTACTTAATGAATTCAACTTGTTTTGTTGCACACAGAAGACGTTCAATTAGATGGTCAACTGGCAAGTTTGTGAATTGGGTTATTACCTAGTTGGAGTTGCTTTAACCTATTCATAGGGAGGTCATGTTCCAATCTAAGGACTGGAGGTTTAAAGTGTCCCTGCACAATGTTCATCAATGTATGAGTAAAAATACAAAACTGTTAGAAAATGTAAATACCTAATAGAAAGCTCTGTATAAGTTTATGTCTGAATGGGTAGATGAGGAGCACATTTTAAAGCACTTTGCAGAATTTGGATCATGTTTAATAGGTACCATATAAGTGTGGGTCATATAGTATGCATATTCTGGATTTCATAGACACTGTCAGATTTCCAGTGTTTCTCTTATCTTCTCTTTCCCCAGGTGGATTTGTGAGCAGACACTGCAGTCACCTCCCTCCCTGGTTCAAGTAGTCATACCTGCAACTCATTACCTCCCCATTGAGCACCTGCTTCAAAGGCTGAATTGGAACACTTCTCATTGCCAGACTGTTGAAGTCACTTTGGTGATCTTGGCTTCTTACAGTCTAGTGTTTCTTATTTCATTTATTTATTACAAGACTTGATGTTTACCAGTGTTCTTCTTACAGACCTCCTCATTGTGACCACTCCGTTGGAGCTTCTCTTGTTGAGAACATGAAACCTTTCTTTTCTAGATCAGTCTACTTACTTCAGATCCATTAAACACCTCAGTCAAAGAAACTCACCTGCCTACTCACTCTCCACCATCCTGTTCCTCATGCTCCTCTTTGTCCTCCTCCACTTTCTTCCTCTGGTTCCTTGACTAGACATCTTCTCCTCCTGCCTGTAAAAACAAAAAGAACAACCAAAAAAAGAAACAATACAAGCTGGAAATGCTGACAAAACTTTTAACCTTTGGACCCAACAATAACAAAGCATCCTCTGTTTTCAGGCCTGTGGTGGATTGAAATTGTTCCATTATTTGTAAAAAAGTAGGGTTTTTCTTATCTATTATTTTTTAAACCTCTCTTCTTGTGAAATATATATGTCAGTAGTGTCCAGTCCTGGCCCTTGAGGTCCATTATCATGCATGATTTATATGTTTTTCTGCTTCAGAACTCCTGATTTAAATGAATGGGTAATTAAGAAGTGTCCCTCAGTGGCCCTGAAGAACCAGGACTTGACACCACTGGTATATGTGGTCAACACCTTGAGCCTGATTAAAAGGACAAAAACTAACAAATACAATAGAGCGATATTAGTTGCTAAAAGGTTGCCATTAAAATAATGCTTGTGAATTTATCAGAAGCAATAAAATATATTGCCTAATTTATCAACATCACATAAAGATATACACAGATGATGAGCTGGGCAGAAGATTTATGGGTTTTTTCACAGAGAAAAAAGTCAGTTTTAAAAACAAACCATCTTACCTCCAATTACGATTAAAAAGATCTTGTCAGTTCATGAATGTAATGAAAAATGCAAGAATTTCTTGGTCAGAAAATGTTCACAAAGAATAGAAGGTTTAACACATTAAAACACAGCACTTTCTTTTTATCGAGACAAGAAAGGACAAGTGTGAAAAATTAATTTGAAGGAGTTTTGGAGATTAAGGTAATGAGTTAATTATAGCAGTTAATTAGTAACCACAATAGTACTCCATTTTGACCAGATTCACTGCAACTTATAAAGTCAGACACGCATTTTGTCAGTCTGACTTTGAATTATTCCCAGAGTGGTTTGAAACCTGCACAAAAATATGAAAATAAAAAATAAAGCAACAATAATTAAAATGCTGTTGCTGTGACAGCATTAAGAGCCATGACAATTGAAATGTTGAGATTAGTCACATCTCTGCAGCACTTGACCAAAGCTTTCACAGCTCTCAGCCTTACATTGTAACATAACAATCAGTGGTATTCAGTTTAGCCCTGATGGCAAAAACCAGTCAGGTCAACTAACTCAAGCTTCAGAATAACAAATGAAAAAAATAACATAAAGGATAAACAAAACATAAAAGAAATTGCTGGATGCCTTTCATTTGCTCCTGTTTGCATTAGCTTGCCACTTCTGTCCCTTCAGAGCTGAAGAGCTCTGAGTTGCTGCTATAGCAACAGTGCAGTTCAGCTTTCTGACAGGCGGCACAGTCAATGGTGAGCTCCTGGACTTTAGGGAGGAACACAACTAAATGAAAAATCATACCTGAGAGAAAGAGAAGCCTCTGTGTCTTATGAATCACATGCATCATGTGAGTGTGTGCAGTGCTCTAAACATATTTGCTCTTTATGCATCATTGGTTAGTTTGCACACACTGTATTGAGTATTCTCCTGCTTCCTGCATAGATGCGCAGAAAGTCATGCGAGCACACACCATCGTCCACTGCCTGCTAATCATCAAGGTCAAAGCAGACCGGAGTGTACCGGAGTGTACCTGAGTCAGATCACACATCTGGACTGCTGAGAAGTGTATGACTTTCTGTAACTCCAATCAGATGTACCTCTACAACTGATAAACCTTTTGAGTCAACCCAGTTCAAAATGGCTGCCACAGTTAACTGACATTGAAAAACACAACAATGGTTATCAGTCAGTTTTACAGATATTGAGCTGAAGTTCGGCGTGGTGGTAACTGAAAGTCATTCACAACACATACTCTGAGGTCTATGTATTTTGAAACAACTTTACTTAAAACTTTAGCTTTAACAATTAGAGTCAACTTAGTCAGTCTGTTAGCAAAAAATCTCATGAACAGGACAGATTTTAATGAAACTCTCAGTAACTCGGTAAGTTTTACAGATACTGAGCAAAATTTGGTGTGGTAGTAGCTGAGAATCAATAACAATGCCTTCTCCGACCGTTATCACATCTCAAATTGCAAAGTTTGACCAAAATAGCTCTAACTGTAATTTCTCAGCACAAGAGGATTTTTGTTTAAATCTCTGGCATGAAAGGCAGCAGGCAATATGCGATTGTCTAAGAAATGCTCAACTTCTCATTTTAAAACAGCAGCAATTAATTTAGGGCTTGGCCCCACTCAGAGTAGTCATTAGCTCAATAAATCAGTCAGAAATTACAATTATTTTTTCAAACTGAGGCTGTTCAATGAGCCATCTACAACAGGTATGATATTAATTAATTGTTCATAACCATTTTCACAGTACCTCACTTCAAAAGATCTGAACCATTACTTTAACAGTCAGAAAGGTTGTAAACAAGAATTTTGTTGGTATTATTATTCATTTGGTGAAACCGCCGTTTCCAAAAAGAGCTTACATTTCCAGGATAAATAGACCTCTTATTATTTCTCTAATAAACAAGAAAATAAACCAGCCATGTGCATATCAACACTTCAGAACACTTTGAAGTAGAAAGAAAAAGCAGCATGCAAAATGCTGTGACAGCCTAAAGCCTCAGCTAAACTCTGTGTGAACTGCAGACTAACAACATTACAGTATGTTGTATATCACCTTCACATTCATCTTCTATCCCAGGCTTTTTACTTTGAACTGAGTATTGTTTGTCATGCTGGAGACATTGTAGGAAGGCTGCAGAGATGTTTTTGTGCAGCCAACAGGTGGCTGAAACAATATACCCAGCTGAAGAGTGACTGGCACAGTAGGATTTATGTCCAGCTGAGGAAAGTCTCCTCATAGCAGACTAAGCAGTAGGATGTGCCCAGGGGACAAGCTGCTTCATCATTCCATTGATTTGTACCCAGACTAGTTTGTAACATAGAGTCCTGTGATTGATTATTGATATCAGTGAATCTCATCAACCCAAAGCATTGATGAAGCCTCTTCGTTTGGCTCCGTATGTTTTCCATTTGAACTGAAAACAAGGTGAACACAAGGACTCTCTGGTGTGAGTTTGCATGTGTGTATTCCAGGAGCGGAGCTAAACACCTGAAGCCTAATCACGTTTACTGTTGCAATCAAATCCACGTAAGCTCATTTCACAGAATATTTAAAACGGCAAAACAGCGGCTGCAAAGGAGAACTTTTCTGCAAAGACAACGCTGCACTACGGTCTCTTATCTTGTCCTCTCTGGGATCTGTGGACAAGAGAACAAAAGCCATCTATAGGGTAAAACATTTAGGTCTCAACATAATAATCTTATTATCATAATAATCGAATTTAGGCATTTTGCTATAAAACGAGTTATATGATGAAAGGCTGAGCGTCTCTGTGTGTGACAGTCACATCCGCATGTGTCTGCACACTCAAAGAGATTAGTTAGTCACCTCACACTTTGTGATTCTGAATCCACAGCATCATTTTCTTAATTTGCGTGATTATCCAGAAACACTCACCTGCAAATTTCACAATATGACACCACAGGATTTGGCTGTTTTGCCTAATGTGCAAAATACTGACACATACCACATGGGTGCAAATGATATCTAAATGAAATGAAAACACTTATTAATTCTTGAGGGTTTATATATGAAAATTATTTATGACACTTTTAAAAAAGCTGACACGATTTTCTGAACTCATAATGAAATGTCTGTGATGTGCTTTGATAAGAATACTGCAACTATACACTATTTAAACTCTCTTATGCAGCCTTTTCTTTTGAGCTTTTTTCTTTGCAGATTATTTGACAGGCTTGAGGGGAATTTGTCTTTGAAGTTGATTGTTTTACACACAGATTACCCTCAGTAATCAGCCTGACAGTTTACTGCAGCTAACACGGCAAACCGAGCTCAGATTAGCACTCAGCAAAATGCAAAAACAACATTTTTTGGAGTTTACACATGCTAAAGTTCATGACCAAATCTTCAGTATTCATTTTTGATTAGTTGTGGTAGCCATCTTAAATTTAATCAGTTGTAGATATAAATCCAATAACTACTTGTTCTGCAAGTTTCAGTGAAATCCATCCAGTTTTTCATGAAGATATTTTGCTAACATTCAGACAGAGATGAGTTCAATAGGTAATGGCAAAGTGTTAAACAAAGATCTCATTCAATCAGTTTGTACATTTTGCCTTTCAGTGGTGGGTAATAATAAGCAGACTCTTCCATGGTTCTCATTTTAAACAGGGTTTCAGTTATTAAATTGTAACTAACAACCTAAAAATGGAGTTCTCTGTGTTTAATCCTTGCAGGATTTGCTTAGGTTGACAATAATCCAGGTTACCTGAGCTGTCCAGGTTTTTGAAGGTCTGGGTAAAACAGTGTCAGCATGATTGTTGTGTTTTTTATTCTGAAAAGAGCATTTTTTTAGAAACGTTACACCATTTAAATCTCATAAAAGATGACCAATCCACACAATTTATTATTATTATTTTTTGGGTGGGGTGGGGGGTACATGCAAACTTTGAGTTGCTGTGTTTGGTCTTTTCTAAAAGAAATAAACCCCCTGCTGAGCAGCACATCTGCAAGATTCCACCGACGCAGTCCACGATTATACCTTCCTTCTCTCTGACATATTAATACACCAATGTCATAAAAAATTAGATTATCGAGTAATTTTTTCCCCCCATTTGATACACAATCTCCATAGTAATGCAACAATGATTAAATAAAAATTCTGTATCCCCATGCTGACAGCTCTCCTATTAATAAAATGTCAATTTCAGCTTATCTAATGCATATTAAAAGTCAGGAGGCTGTATCCAGGCTCAAAGCTCATCTCAGGTGGTAATTTGCAGCCTATTTTCCACATAAAAGACAGATTCCACTTAAATCATTTGGCTGTAAAACCATGGATGTGATCCATTCAGTTACCGGTTCATCATGAGTAAAAAGTGTAGCTTATGCTCTGGTTTCCGATGACTATCTCCATGTTGCTGTTTAAGCTTTAACTTACCCCACGCAAACAATAACATGGCCACTTCCCGCGGGGCCTGAGGTGCCGTCAGGCAAAGTTTTTGTGTTTCTTTGTGCAATTTTCTGTCAGTGCAGCTGAGCACCTCAGACTGCACCTTCAAGATCTCCTGGGAGAGTCTCAGACATCATTCACAACACAATGAACCTCAATATTCTTACTGCGCTTACACCCCCCACCCCCCACCCCACCCCACCCCACACACACACACCTGCACAAAGTTTGCAGTTGTATAAATGAAAACAAGAAAGTGGAGTCAGATGGAGTACAAGTCTGTGGGATATAGACCTGTGGGTCTGTGCTTCATAACTCAGAGTTGGTGAGGGGCAAAATTACAATAGCAGAAAATTTATGAGATTACAATATTAGATAGGTGAGGCATTAAATTAATGCTAGAGTGCTGAAATGTTGAAGGAGGGAGCGAAGGGAGACTTTGCCTGTGTCACATTTTGATTCAATCTCTACTGCCAGATTATGAGAAGTGATATGAATGTGGAATTACTTTATCATGACAAACAACATACTGCTTGCACCTGTTTGTTTTTATGCTTCAGAATTCTTTTTTGTCCATGTATATGTGTGTGTAAAGCCAGATTGTTTATAATATAAGAAGAGATCTTTATATTTTATGTACATCACTGCAGCACGACCAATCAAAGGCATGAACAAACAAGCACATGATAAACCTTTCCAGAATCTACAAAATAAACATGTATGAACATGGTTCTGATCTTAAGACTTTAGAAATACATGGTTGACTAGAAACATGCAGGAAATAAAGCGTGTGCCCCCTACCTGGACCCACGGTACGTTTTGGCCCTGCCCCTCTGTGACAATAAATGCTGGTTCCTGTAGTTTTACAGTTTAGTTTATTTTTACAGTCAATGAGCTGAACCCATGGGGGGTCGGGGGGGATTTTATTTCATGTTCTTTTGTCTGTGGGATTGTAAAAAAGGATTCTTTTGTTTTTGAGTTTGACTGACAGGAAGATTTGCTCCAAGTGGAGATCAGACATTGTAAGGAGTCATTAGGTTTTGATAATACTGTTTCTGTGTGACCTAAAGGGAAAAAACTACTATAGTTCATAACAAATTTGTATATAATATGAAGATGAATAATGAGGTTTGTGTTAGCTACAGTTTTTTTAATCTGCTAAATACTGAAAAGAAGTTTTGAATTTACACCTCATTCAGTTCTGAGTAACATGTAGGGCAATAACTAGTGTCTGCAGGAAGACTTCTCATGTTGAAGTGTGAGACAGAAGTGATACTTCACCAAGAGTGTTTGGATCAGAGGATGCAACACCTTCTCCCTGTCTGTCATTTTGAGTGACAGGAAAATAAAAAAAAATCAATTTATATGTATTAATGCACATGATTTTAATGTAAAGAATTTCAGCTCTGATTGACCATCCACAACACTTTGATATGACTTTGGCAATTCTTTTGATTTTTACATTATTGTGTAACATCAGACAGTCCATTCCTTATGTTTGCTTTTTTTTTCAGCAAACATCTCAACACAAATTGCTATTTTCCTCCCTCAGCCATGATGGGAGCTGCTGCTCCAAGTGAACCTGGTAATCTCCTCTGACCTCCTTGCTGCCACTTGCTTGCCTTGTAATATGAACTGCTACTAGCTGATAAGCTTTATCAGTGCTTGCTTGTGCCTCATCCTCCACATCATGTCCTCATTTCTACCCTGTTTTTTTAATAAGCTAATACACAACAGCTTCTTAAGACACTAAAGGCACTTGGCTGCTGTGATGGTTGTCAATCACCATTGACAAACAATGGTTAGAGTCTGCTAAACAATGAGGCAATGTATTTATGATCCTAGATGAACATGAAATTTCTTCCCCAACTAGAACAATGCATTTTAAAGTTTGGAAACATGTTACTTTTTTGTTTTATTGTATTAGACGTTTGTGTGAAATACGTAATGAGTCAGTGAGCAAATTTCTTATGGTCAAAAGCATGTTTCAGGATGTCACAATGACAGCCAAATTCTAAAACAGAAATTTCCCCTTTCACAAATATTAAACGCATTAGAGCATAATTGTAGTTACAGTGACCTTGGCGAATGTTTTCCTTGAAAAAAACTGTGTAAGAGGTGAAGTTTAAAGTAAGTTACTTGTTAAGATTATTTTAGGACTAAAAGTCATGTGTTAGAATGGGTAGGGCCATTCTATTTGACAGCAACTCAACAAACTGTCCTCAAATCTAACCCAGAGCCTTCTTTTATTTATCACCTCAGACTGCATATCTGCAGCTGAATAACTTTTGGAGTCAGACCAATTCAATTCTAACTCAGTCAGTTTTACAGATGTTGTTGTTCTTTTGGCTGCTCCCACAGTGAGCGAACTCGCATGAATAATTTAGCGTTTGTTTTACACCGGATGCCCTTCCTGACGCAATCTGGGCTCAAACCCGCAGCCACAGGATTATAATACCGCAGCGCTGACCACCGTTCTACCGCGGCCCCTTGTCAGTTGTACAGATAATGAGCTAAATTTGATATGGTAGTAGCTGACCATAATTCACAACACATATTCCCAGCGCTTATAGATATTTCAAGATCTTACAATATAGTGTGAGATTGTGCATTCCATGATTTTCAAGGTTTGACTAAAATGGCTATAACGCCGCTATTTCTCAAAATAAGACATATTAGTTTAAAACTCTGGCAGGAAATGTGGTGGATGATATTCATTCCTTCAAGGAATGCTTGGTTTTTAATGATATATAGTTAGTTGTTTATATTGTTTTCAAATGACCTTTTTCTTTTGGTAATATTCTTTTGTACAACTGTACTACACATACTTTTATCATAATTGCATTTTATTGCAGTGCGTGTACAGCACTCTGAAACAGCAAGGAGTTGTTTGTGAATTTGAAATTCAACAATGTGTTACATTAATAAATTTGACCTTTGACCTTTCCATGACATTAAACTTGTTCAGTGTGTTCCTTTGACTCGTCTTCTTTCTATTTATCACAAATCAGGCTTGCTTTTCAGTCTGTGAATGAAGTAAAAAAACAACGCTGAAATATGTCTCATGATTATGCAGAAGTTTCATTGCAGTAGTAAGTGAAACCTCTGCTGACAGTAACAGCTGGCAGGTTTTTCTGGGAGTTATTCTACAAGCTTGGCACACTTTTCCTTTGGGTATTTTTACCAATTTTATTGAATAAGCTCTATTAAAGTGGATGAAGAGAGTCAGTGCCTTTTGGGTCACTTAGGTTTTTTCTCCCAGATGTTCTCTTGGCTTCAGGAACAATGTGTAGGTGGTGCTGTGCTCTACTTGATACTTGTCTTATACAGTAAACCTTTGCCACAGCTTGAGATCCTGAGCAGTCTGGAAAAGATTTTCAGTCAGAACTGGACCATAATATTCTGCATCTGTAGCCAAGTCTCCAGTTGTCTGTCACAGTAAAGCATCGCTACTAATGATGCTACCATCATTGTGTTTGTTTGAATGGTTAAAAACAAGATCAGCGCCTAGTTTCTTGTATAAACATCACTGACAATTGGGACAATCTCCATTTCATCAGATTGAACAATTTTGTTTCTAATAGTTTGAACATTGGTAATGTCTATTTTGGCAAAATCCCAGCAGCTTCTCTTTCCCTTCCTTTTTTATATTGAGAAATGGACTCAATCTTTTCATCCACTTCACAATAAAAGCTTGATTTGTGGAGTGCTGCACGGATGCATGTTGTTCTGTAAAGTGCTGAGGAAGTCTGTGGAGACGAGAGCCCTTTGTCCTTGATTACTCCATTTGTCTGGTCAGCCTGATCTAGTTGCAGTCTTCTGTCATTGTAGAATGGTGGTGGCTGCAAGGATTTTTATGTCCCAGTTTCTTAAACTGACTGGACACAACAGAATCTTAGTGGTCCATGGACAATTCTTTCAGTCTCGGAGCTTGGGTATAGCTCTGACATTGACACAAGTTGGTTCAGCAACTTCAAACAGATATAGGATGAATCAATTGGGATAAAAACAAAAACTGCTGATAGAAAAAAAAAAACCCACAAAAACCCCAGCGCTCAACTTGTTTTAAAAATGAATGTGAATACTAAGAAATAAGAGATTTCAATCTTTTCTTATGGAATGTTTAAAATGAAAAGAACTGTAAGTATAAACATAAGAGAAAACTTGGAAACTGAGAGGTTTAAGTTTTACCGTACTTGTTGGTGGACAGATGGATCAAACAGAATCTAAAAATATGCATTTCTTATGATCTTACATCGAATGAAACTATGTGATTTCCTGAAAGAATTTATTTTATTATGCATGCCTCTGTTAACAGAACACAGTGTGACCATTCCTCTGCTGCACAGACCTTAAAATAGACGATCTTCAAACTCATTGTCTAGATTGTGTGAATTTGTTGTTTTATATGTATTTTTGCATACATCTTTTTTGCTTTCTTAGATATATTTGTTTCTTTATTTCTTGAACTGTTTTCAGGAGGGTTTATGCCTTTTCTATTTGTTGTCTACCCTTTGGAAAGACTCATGTCCTAATGCTTATTAGCATAAGATTTAAGTGCTGTTTCTCACTTTGAAATTGATTTTAATGTGTAAAAAAATTATACAAGTATATAATTGTTTGCTTTAGCATTAAAACTTCCTGGCAAAAACTACTTATGCAAATTAGCTCCAAGGCCAAGGTTAAACATGCTCAATAAATTGTGTTGAAGTGAAATGTGTCGTTTTGAATTAAGGCAAAGGTTTCAGAGTATCAGATTCTGATCCTCTGTTGTGACACGTGTTCTGAATGGGAATGTAGAGCAAATCCCCGCAGACACAAAGAACAGTGGAGCCAAAATGGTTTGAAGCTTACTGTGTTGTACATTGTTCAATTGTGCATCTAATGCACATCACATATATTAATATAAAGGCTTGTGGTATAATTTACTTATCTTTTCGGAATGACAGGAGACATTATTACCCTACAAGAGATTTACTGCTGGATTAGGTCTTGCTGATTTCAGTTATGACTTTGTAGTCCCATAATATGTGGCACACATGTTTTAGTTGTTTGGATAAAGATCTGTACTGGAAAGCATTTTGTTTAAACGTAATCTGATAGATTGGGTGAACAAATGTCCGAAGTTATCCGATATGCAGAGCTAAACAGCAAAATGAAAAATACATGTTCTTTACCACCTTTATTTCAATAAATTATGTTAAGATTTG
>JAOXNZ010000085.1:15306317-15321842 GCA_028566095.1 Kryptolebias brasiliensis
GTGTGTAGGGAGGGGCGGGCGCTCTGTGACTGGCCAATCACAGATCGTGAAAACAGTCAGTTACCCAATGAGGATTTCCCTTCAGGACGAGCACGGATATTGACGAGTTTTACTCATATCATGCTCGTACTCATCAAAAATGCTTTATCCGCACTGGATACTCGTCTGAAACGAGTATCCGGCTCAACCCTAATTTTTACATGACCTCAGCATTAACTTCTATCTTCTCTCCTGCATACAATCAAACTAGCCTTTATTTAAATTACTGAAATTATTTAAACAATCATTATTTTTATGCAATAAATTGTTTAAACATTTATTCATGTCAACACTTTGAGTCCAGAAAAGCCCAACTATATGGACTCAGTTGTGTATGCTAGTGTGAACTGTCAAGCTGGGTACTGTAGATTGGTTATTGAGTATAATTTGTAACTGTAAAACAATGTCAAAACATGCAAACCCCACAAAACAGAGCTCCTTGCCCTCAAAAGCAGACTGCAAAGAAAAAAGGTGTAAAGACAGAGCAGAGAAGTGTTTTGGTTCTGTAATCTTGTTGTAATTTGGCTAAGGTTTGTCACACATTTACTTTGAGACCTCAAGAATCGTCTTTACCCATGAAGAAAGAAAATAATTTGTCTCCTAAAACATTTAGGATTTTTTCAGTCACTCTATGATAAGCTTTAGACAAGTACTGTTTACCATATCTATTCTTGTAAAACAGGAAGGAGTTTGAAACATTCAGTGAAAAACAACAAGGAATGAATATCAAGCACAGACACTGGCTGCTCTGGGCAGTTGATGTTATTTTACACAGTCAGTTTCACCCTAGTAGACAAAGTGCTGTTTTAAAAAAAAAAGCTCAGTACCAAGCTGGGACCATCAGATACCACAACAATTTGTTCTGGGTAAGCAAAGAAATAAATAAAAAATCCTGCAAGTACCTCTCAGACCATCAATTTGTGATGAGATGAGAAGCAATGGGATCTTTTGGCTGAAAACTGTCAGAATGTGTGGATTGGTGTTTTCTAGGAAAGCAAAAATGACAGCGCTTTACTCTAGTGACTGTGATGTTTGGCCACATCTGCAGAGTTACAACTAAAAGGTCTAATTGAGAAATTTAATTAAAAACTCTTGAGAAAGCCAAGATGGATGTGTTTATTAGAAATTCGGCTTATTCTAAACGTGTGCTCATGCATTTATCAGACTAACTGTGACATGTCATTTTATCCCAAAGTGTATGACAGCAAACCTTCATTTACACGGCCTTCCTTTGAACTTGTTTCATCAACTGCCTTTTGACAAATAAAACTTGACAAGTCTTTCTTCCATGTACAAACGCTGCAAAGTCTCTCAACCATCAAAGAGTGGACAACACACAAACTCGAGTTGAATAAATGTTCATTTGAAACATTAACAACTGCTGATTTCCTATAGCTTTTCCAAACATCTGATCTTGAACAAACTGTCACTCAAGTAAATGCATTTCCTTTTAATCATTTCAGGAATGCCAGTTGTGATTTTTCAAAACCACAGACATGGAGATTATCTTCCCAGGTTTGTAATACAAGCCCACAGCAGACGAAGAGGAGGCATGGTTCCTAATGAGCAACTGGCACATGCCATTTTCTTGTGATTCACCAGAGATTAGTATGATTACACTGTGACAGCTATGTAATTACATGGGAAGGTCCTGACAAGTGAGCAGGTGATATGTTTAAACTGCTGCAAACAGTGGCATAGTTTCTCTGTCACTGCATTGTGTAACGTTCACTGAGTGTACAAAAGTCTGCATATTTTCTTTGTACCCCTGCCAACATTTAACAGACAGGTGAATTAATACCGAACATAGTGCAACGCTGCTGTTTAAACTTTGTGGGGGTAAATAAGCTTAATATCTCGTGAGTTTTTCAACCGATGCTAAAAAAGCTTTGGTCCTGCTGTGAGTGAGTTGTGAAGTTAACATAGCAGAGGTGTCATTTCAACCAGCGTTTGAGGAATGGCAAAGCTGCACTTCTCCTGATAAACAGAAGGTGTCGCAAGTGAGAAAGAAGTTACCCTCTACACAGCAGAAATGGCACCAGAAGAAGAGTCACGCAGGAAGTACATGTGTACACAAATGTATCTCCAAAGTTTCAACACCTCTGATAGTTTTTGTAACACTTGTAATAAGTGTACATTCTTGAGGTTTGTTCGGTAGTAGAAATGCCTGCAGAAACAAATCTGCTTGCAGAGTCAGCCCTGCTGATCTTTGTATTTTAAATATGCCACATAGTGCATGGCGAGTTACAAGAAACTGGTATGTGCACAATCAGTGGTGCATGATCAGTGCACGTGGAGTACTTGTGACTCAAGTGGTTAGCACGTGACAATTGTACAATGACGGCATGTCACTTGTGCATCCTACTGTCATCGCAAAGCCACTACTAGCCATGCTTCAGACATGCACAAGAAGTACAGGTTCTGTGCCTAGTGCGTTATTTGTTTATTTTGGTAAAAGGATGTTCCATAGGTTTACAAAACCAGCAAACTGGAACTGGAAGTTCAGGAAAACATGCTGGAAAGACAAGAAATGATTGCCAGTACTGCCTAAGATGATTTGTTTTTTCAGATAATAAATGATAAATATGTCTAAAATTATGGTTTAGTGTTGATATCATATATGTAAATCCATGTTTTGTTTTATTTTTAGACTTTTAGTATTTCCAGCATCTCGCACAGATTTGCTGGCATGCTGATGGCGAAAGTGGTTTGGTTTAAGAAAAAGACTTTGTAATGCTAAATGTGCAGTTTGTACAAAGAATGTTATGTGGCCAAGTGGTGACTTTTGTTTTGTTCTTGTGTGTTTGTACGTTTTCCAATAGGTGCCACTGCCATATGTTTGTACTTTTTGTACATATTTGTGAAACACTTTTTATTCTCCTTTGACCAGAAGAATTGAATTTGAAACAAAGAGCCCGCATAAAAACAAAACTTGCATTTGGAGTGTGCAGCCATTTAACCCTTTCACAAAAAATCCATAGTACTCTCACACAACACAAGCTTTATTTACAACAACATATATGTTATGTTGAATGTAGATATATACAGCTGAAATATACAGAACAGAATCCAGAAAATACTCAGCATACTTTATTCTTTTCTTAGGAGTTCCCATTCTTTCCCACCACACAACAGCTCTATTAAAGATATATTAGGTAGAAATAATCACTGCACACAGCTGTAAAAACATTCAAACACTGACCTTTGGGGTGTGAAAGTGCAAGACTTCATTCTGAACAAAGTCTCTTGATTGCAGTATTACCTGAGATTCAGGGATAAATATAAAATCAGACATTGTTTCTATGTGTGAATTTATCAGGTGACAATGTTTAATAAAAATAAGACAGACGTAAAATAAATTTGAAGCTGAGTTTTTAGAAAATCCGTAAGACTTTCTCTGTACGTCTGTGGTCATGAAAAATGGGGAAAAAATCTGTATAATTTACAAACAATCCATAAGACATGATGTGTATGAGTATATCAGTTATTTACTGAAATGACTTGAATGTTTTGGGGAGTTTTTTGTCATAAATAGCATTTGGTATCCAAATCTAAATTTTGTGACAATTCATAAAATTCTCACAAATAAATGTTAAATATGGTCGTATAAATGTAAAATTGTAATCAAACGTAAAGCAATACCACATTTTGTTGGGACAAATATATTTCTATTTTTTTTTGGTGGTATGTTTTTCATTATTTTCATGTGAAATGTGTCTCTAAACCAAACTGAATTAAATGGAAAGTGAGATTCACCACCATATAATATATTAATGATTTATGGAGCTCGTGACAGAGGAATCGTTCTGCTAAATTTCCCAAGTTTCCCCCATCCTATCCTTCTGCATGTCAAGTAGAAACGACTGACAGCAGCCCGCCTCTCTGGGCGTATAACTCAGGTTTTAATTTAACACAGTCAAGCTACAGGAATATCCATAAGGAATTACAGCACAAATGCAGAATCCAGCCGATGGTTTCATTAAAGAAGAAAATAAAAATATGTGACTTGGTTTTAGAAATGAAAGTGAGCCCAATCAATTCATGGGACATGAACCCATTGTCTAACTGATGCCAGTCATTATGAAATGATGTGAAATGACACAGGGGTCTGTGGAGAGTCTAATATCTGTGTCTGGAAAGCAGGCACAGATGTCATGGAGTTCTGTGATGCTTGACACACATTACAACAATCCTCCATAGTTGGGATCTGTCTTGGTTGACCAGAACATTTATGATGTGGGTGGGTGCCCTCAAGTACCCACTGGTTACATCAATGAGCCACTGTGACATCTGTACACCTCACATGACTGCACAATATGACCACCCGGTCTCATGCAAACTCACAAAACGACCCCTATCAAACTCTGTCCAGTGCTGGTATTACTGTCAATTGTGTCTACGAGGTATTCTGTGTCTAGTGACCTTCACTCACTGTTCTGACTGTTGGATGTTTTGGCCACTGTGTGATAACACTTTTGCTTCACTTATGATTCCACCAATTGTGCCCTGCAGCACGTCCTTCAGACATGCAGCTTTTTGCAAACAGATTCATTTACACACCCTTCTCTGCCAAATTACATTGAAATCACACTGTTCTTTCTGGGTAAATTAATTCACATTTACCACATAAAATTTCAGAAACTCCTAAAACAAAACTTGTTTAAGTTGATTTATCACTTTTCATGAAATAGTCTTCTACAGCAGTTAAATGCCAGTAGATCAATAAGCTGGAATATACAACAGGTATCCGACAGATCTTCCTTTGTTATAATATGAAGACCATAGCCAATAAGGACCATAGTCCCCCATGGAGGAGGAGGCTAGAAGCTAAAATCAAGGCAACACTGAGAAAAGCCTGTCAGAACAACAGAAAGCTGCATTTGGGAAAGATCTTTCTCTAAAGTACTACAATTTGTTTATACTTCAGTTCAGTGTGTTAGCACCTGTGTTGCATTTGTGCTCTGTATCATTAATTTAATGTACGTTCAGGAAACAGCGGCATAAACTCTCAATGATACAAAAACATTGTTTATCCAGCTTCCTAGTTTGTCTTTGAATGTAAATCTATCTGAAAGAGTTACAGCATGTAGCATAATACAATATTAATTGGTACAGAAATCTGAATGTCCACCTTAAATTAAGGCTGAAAATAAAAGTTCAATTTAATGTTGAAATGTCCATGAAGATGATGGCTAAAACGAGCTTCTCTTTTCTTCGGCCCATTTGTGAACATTTTGTGCGCAAACGTGCACAATGAATCCTTAATGACTGGTCACACATTTCTTCTCCAAGCTTGACTGGTATGCTTCAGGCAGTTTGATACAGAGCCTACAGGTGTAAAACCATCCCCCTTAAGCTTTCATTTATCCTTATGTCACTCTGGTCAAAAGGAATCTTTCAGATTTGGTAACCCACTTTGGTTCTTCCATTTTATGGCAAAGCTTTGTCTTTTTT
The DNA here is from genome assembly GCA_028566095.1 of Kryptolebias brasiliensis. Taxonomy (NCBI): domain Eukaryota; kingdom Metazoa; phylum Chordata; class Actinopteri; order Cyprinodontiformes; family Rivulidae; genus Kryptolebias; species Kryptolebias brasiliensis. The sequence continues at coordinate 15,311,811 of JAOXNZ010000085.1, forward strand.
TTGGTATTGTTCTATCATTTTAGAGTTTATCCTCAACAGCTCATCTTAGTCATCTATCCTCAAGGATTTTTGCATAATGTATTTTACTATTGCTTCCAAAACACAAAGCAGCTTTAACTGATTTATTGAAAATAGAGTGCAGGAGGATAGAGGACCACCAACAGCGGGACCAGGAACCACTGAGGACAGAGATACCGGTTAATGGCTTGAATAAATCTTGATAAATGGCAAAGAGCTCCCCAGCAAGACTACAACGAGCAGGCAGAGGGAAGGGGTTGTCTCTGGAGGTCCAAGTAAAAGTGAGCTGGGTTCCTCTGCCGGATGGCAGAAACTGGGCTAGAGCAATGATACTGGTAACACAGTGGGTTAACTTCAGGTTGCCAACCAAGGGATTACACAGGACTTGGAGTTCAGGATGCAAAAAACAGGCAAAATTTATCTGAGGGCAAGGCGAGAATCCGGGGTCGAAGTACAGAAAAAGGGTCGGGCACATGGAAGCAGACTCAGGCAGACAGATCCGGGGACGAGGCAGGAGGCAGAAGTCGAGAGGCAGAAACAGTCATTGTCCAGAAAAGAGCGATATCCTACGTGGGCAAGGCAAGGCAGAGAAATCTGTGAGACAAAAACATAGTACGGTAAAAGGGAACGCTGGACATCTACTAACATAAGGCTTTCAATAATCTGGCACTGTCTGCCTGCCAGAGAGCAGAATATAACTGCTGGTAAACAGGTGCATGGCCAGAGCCTAATTGCACTGCAGAGCAGCAGCATGCAGGTGGATCCAATGAGCTTGATTGCAGACAGGAAGCACTGAGGAAGAACACAGGAGGCAGACGGGCCAGAATCATAACATGCACAGCAACTGCTTGTTTGAGGTTTACAAATTAGTCTGTGTTTCTGTCTGTCAGCCTCAAAAGGGCTAGCAGGGAGTGAAAGAGACAGGTGTATAGTTACCATGGTGACCCAAATAAGCCACAGGCAGCAGCTTTAATATTTAATTTGATTTTAGTCCTCTTTACACTTAATATACAGTTTATACATTGGAAAGTGGGCAGTTTGTCTGTGCTTTTATTGCTCAAAAGTTTAATAATACAAAGCTGATGCTGGAATTTGGGGTGGTAGCCACATTGTCACCCTTTAACATTTCTTCAGAATTTTTTTTAAGATTTTTTTGAGATTCTTCAAATATTAAAGTAATTATGGGAAAATGCCAATAGGAAAGACTATCTTTCTGCAGCTATCTGAGGTTGACAGGCATGTTTTCGTTCAGCAACTGACAATTTGTGTGAAACGAAGTTGTGGAAGACAGATCTAGTAAAGTCCATGCATGCACAGTGACACCAGCCTACCACAGAACAAAGATGCCTCTTTTTGTCCCTGTGTGCTTATCAAACCGGGCCACTAAAATTATACTGTCTGCTGAATTTTGAAAGAAAAATCAACATACTGGACATTCTGCTCTATAAAATCAAAATAATTGATGGTTTGAAAGAAATCCCTCCTCCAGAACTTGTGGAATTATAGTTCAGTAGCTATAGCAACAAATGCACCCACTAACCCCCCCACCTCCATATTCCCATATCAGAAAATGAATGAATTAATGTTTTCCAGATTAGCTTATCTGTCCTGAGCCCAAATCATCAGCCCTCCTTTATTGTGCTTAATAGTTGGTATGAGGTGTTTTTTTTTCTGTTATGATGTGTTTGCTTCACACCCTCTGATCACCCTTCACACATCTGATGTTGTGCATTAGGTTCAAGCATCTTCTCTTCAGTCATCTCTACCCCCAGGACAGTGTTTAAGATTTTTATTTTGGTTTTCTAAGATGTGAAACTCTTCCAAACGAGCCATAACTTTTCCAGTCATTACATTATTGTACACTCATTAACTTTTACACTGAAAACACTAAAACGAGGTCTAGAGTTTCTCTAAGCAGTCTGACCTCGATGTGAACCTGCAGGGACATCTGCTTCTAGGAAAACTGGCAACTGTCTGAACTGTTTTCCATCTGCAACTCTGAGAAAAAAATGTATTATAGGTTGCTTAACTTCAAATTGTTTAGACGTGACCCTATAACCCTTCAAAGATTGAATACAGCAAAGATTGTTTATCTGACACCCTTTTTTATTTTCTTGCTCCTGCATCAGACCCGAATGCTATAGACCAACAAAAAGAATTCAGAAGTGCTTCAACCGTCTGATAAGTTAATCATCTCTGAATTTCAGTTTTAAAATGCTGCCTGTTATTATTAAAGGTTACTTATTTAAGATTCTCTGTAAAATATGACAGAAACAACTTCTTCAAGGACCTTTTAGAGCTAAAGTTGGTCCCATCAGTTTGCTAAATACAGCTGTCAACAACTCAAGTCTCTTACTGAGACATGTAATGAATCAGATCATCAACACTTCAAAAATAATTAGTTTTATCATAAAATCCCCCAGATCATATCCCCCCTGGCATGTTCTGGTTTCAGACACTGTGAGAAAGCATTGATATTTCAGGTCAGGATGCCCTGAAGGCTTTATTTTTAAATCACCAAACTAATACTGAACAAATAACCTGTCCTGGAGCAAAATACATTCAGAGTTTTGAAATAAATCATTTGTAACAGTGATTCATTGATTCCTTTACTGATCAAATCTTAAAATTAGGTTTAAATGGTGTTAAAAAAGAAGTATCCAATCTCTGCTGAGCCCTGAAACTGCATATTATTTTTTGTTGATTGTCAGTTTGACTTGAAAATAACAAAATAATAAACTAATACACCAGTCTTTAAAAGAAATGTCAACAAGGTTAATTAAATAGTAGTGATTTAACCTTTTTTAAAGAACTGAACATGTTTTTGTAACGATGAATACATTTTACATGTTTTAAATTTAATCTATTGCACTTGGAGTTGATTGAGTCTCTGTCTGTCTGTCTGTCTGTCTGTCTGTCTGTCTGTCTATATCTATCTATTGCTTATCTTTTTTTGAGTAATTTAAAATTTTATGTCATCTTATAGCAGCTTTGTTGCACGTAAACAAACAAAAATAATTAAATGCCTAGCAGTCCTTGAAGGCATGCTGATCACCTGTTGCCATTCTTGCCATAGATTTAGACTAGGATGATTTTATGTTGAGAAATTATGTTGTTGGCATTTTGGTCAAACTTTGAAAGCATTGTTATGCACAATCCCATGCAATATTGTGATTAGTCACAATGAGAGCGAGTGTTGCAAATGATGACTCTCAGTTGCAAATTGTAGCTCAATATATGTAAAACTGACTGAGTTAGAGCCAATTTTGTGTGCTGGCTAATGTCCATAAGCTGTGGTGGCCATCTCAAAATGGATAGACTCCAAAGACTTAATCAGATGTAGTACATCCATTGAATACTTTAGAATTTCATTAAAATTTGTCCAGTATTTTGCTACCAGAATTGAGATAATTTGCTACCAGAAAAAAAACAAGAAGGACTCCCATAAACATTACTAAACTTTTATGCAAAAGTGTTGCTCAATGAGTAGCACTCGGAGTATGTGTTGACTCCGCTACAATCATTCCAAATTTTAGCACAATATTTGTTAAAATCACTGAATTATAGCTATTTTGGTGTTGTTTTTTTGATCAGTTGGCTATGACAGCCATCTTGAATTTGGTTGGCTTCAAAGGTTAATCAGTTGTAGATGTATGTCTATTTATTAATTTTTTATATATTACCAATAAAAATTGTCCAGTGGTGCATTAGATGTTTTCTAACAATCAGAGTTGACCCTAAAAGGTTAGTGGCAAATTTTTAAATCAAGATCTTGTGCAATCTGTTAGTGTTAAAAACAAGTGTTGTGAATGACTCTTAGCTACAACAAGACCAAATTTGACCTTAATATTTGTAAAATTGACTGAGGTGTGGCTATTTTTGTGTTGGCTAATGTCTATTAGATGTGGCAGCCTTCTTGAATGGGGTTGACTCCAAAATAAATCAGTTGTAGATGTACATTCACTGGTTACTTTCCTCAAGTTTCGTTAAAAATTGGCTTAGTTGTACTGGTAGTACTTTTTGTTTCACCATAAAGTCCCCCAATGAAATGTTTTTTCTTTGTTTGTTTGTTTTGTTTTTCTGTTGTTGATAATTTTTCCAAGTAAATTTTGTGAATTTACAAGTGAAGTGATATTTACGCTGGAATTCTAAAGAAAACCTGGTTGCACCTCATGCTATATACCTGCAGATCCAAAATGTTACTCATAATAATTATGTTTTTGGTCATCACTGGGAGAAGCTGAGTGGTAAGTAAGTCAATGAAATGTTTGCATCATCTGTTTTCTCTGGTTGGAGCATTTTTCTGGAACTAATTTTGGCCTACAGCCTGGAATTCCTACAGTATAATTTATATCAAAGAGATTCTGGCAAGAAATTAAAGTCAGACAAAGTCTTTGAGGTTTGGTGGTTGAATTTACTTTGACTCCCTTGGCGTTGTCTAATCAGTCCTTTCCCACGATGTTGTTTGACACTATGATTTTCTGGCAGAGATTGTGTTTTGTGTTGTTTTGTTGTTTTATATCTGCTATCTTGTGGCAGGGGGACACCAAGCTGATTTGTATTGAGTGTCACCAGGTCAGCGAGTGACAGCACCATCACGCTTCAATGGCTTTATCAATTTCACTGTCATTCACACTGACTAATACCAGACCGACTGAATCTCTTAGTCATTTGTTATCCACAGAGTAGATCCATCTGGTGATATCGCACGCAAACCAAGCACATAGTTGACATCCACAGCATCAGTTTGCATCGACGACTCTCTCTACTGCTTTGTGAGGGGAGAAGAAATCCCTGTCAAGATCCAACAGATCAGTTGTAGAGTTTCAGGTACCTGATAGTGTTTCATGCTAGTAGCAGTAGTGTGTCCTGTCTAAAGCCTGGCATGTAGAGCCTGGGATGTAAGAGATTAACTGTTGGAGTCAACTCTGATCAAGATGGTTGCCACAGTAACAAAAACAAGAATGGCTACAACATGGCTAAATGTTACAGATATTGATTTGAAATTTAGTGTGGCCATAACTGAGCATAATTTCCATCAGCATTAACACATCATGCAAGGCCTTTGTTTAAAACTTTAGCATGCATTGTGGTCAGTGATAAGCATTGCTGCAAGGACGGGGAGTCTACTTTAATAAAGCCAGATTTTATTTCCATTTCTGATGCACCAAACAAGGTGGAAAACATTTAAATATCACTTGTTCTGAAATCTGGGCCCATCTGGGACTGATTATTAGTAAAATATTTGCATGCAGTTTTCAGATTCAGCTCTTCTGTGCCCCCACTCACTTGTTGATTGCTCATTCATTTCAAAAAGCCTACAGCTCCACAAAAATATTACCCATAATGCATCAGCATTATGAGGGAAGGACTGTCCTGGTAAAATGAACTTTCTATTGAGCATATTTGCATTATTACTTTTTTCAGTAAGAAAGATGTATAGATTATAAAATAATTTTGTGAATAATCACTGTTAAACAGGTTTCATGCTTGATAGACCTAAAACAATCTTGTTTTTGAACACTTGCGTTTATGCTGAATGAGTACAGTTTGGGAAAGACACATGATGCACCTCAGGTTCACTTCAGAACTGAGGTAGATGAGATGTCCCTCGAACAAGAAGCCATTGTTTCTCAAACAAGATTTTTAAGATCATGCAAAAAATGCTGCCTTTTTTCAGGCTGTTTAGAAAAGATCTTAGACCCATGTTCAATCTTTGTGACAATGTGCTTTGATGGTTTTCTAAAAAGCTGTTAGTTCCTTTGTTTACATCAGAATTAAATATAAACCTGAAAAGTGATGATGTCCAGGTACAAAGAGGCTTATTTATCTGCCTGTTGATATTGGAGCAAAAATGTATTTGCTTACACAAAGGTGTAGTGTCCTGGTTTTGGAGTGAATGGAACAAACACTGCTTGCATAAGATGCTTACATGTGTGTGTTTCTGTAGTGTAGGTAAATTTAATTGTTTTGGAGTTTTCAGGTGTGTGTTTGTTGGCATTATTTTCAGCTTGCCTGTGTTTGTCAGCCTGCTGCTGTGTGTTTGTGCACGTGCTTGGGTGTGTGATGCTGCAGAAAGCAGAGCAGGACCGCTGGGTTGTTGCTGTGCTGCTACAGTAGTAATGAGCTGCTTGGTGCCTCGGCATTTCTGATGAAGTCTTTCCTGTGATCACTTCTCTATCTAATCCCTGTTGGCCAGGCTCATAGCCGCCGTTCTCCCATTAGTACAGACTCGATCTAATGCGAGCTCAGGAACTTTCACATTAACTCTCTCTTGACTGGATTAATAAAAGCTTGTGTCCCACAGTAGGGCTTTGAATGCATTTACATGCTAACAACCCTCTTGTAAAACATGATGCACGTTTCAAACAGCCTAATGAGGTTGAGATACAACACAGAGTGAGAACAGAGTTTGAAGTCATGGTCCAGCCGTGGAGCAGCTTCTTCTGGCATTGATTTTATGGATGTGTTAGGTCGGATCTCAAGGCAATTTGGATTAACTTGTGCTCGTCCCTGCTGGGTTATGTCTTTCAGGGCCATTGCAGTGGGCCATTCATACCATCTGATTCTGCAGAACCCGGTGTCCTTCTTGCTAGTTGAATTATTCATCTACCAAGGCCGCTACTCATATCTGTAGTGAAAGCAGCTTTAAAGTTGCAGTAACGCGACTTACAGTAATAGGGACTGAAGTTCCTTTTACCCTCAAAAGCCCTTGCACCAGTTTTCAGTTCCTTCCTCTGTACATTCTTTTCATCTGCCTTCTGGGGTTATCTTGTCTTTGATTTCACAAGAATTTACAGATTTACAAATGTTTTTTGCTCTCAGTCATGTTGTGGAGTGTGTACACTCTATCCTGTGGTAGTCAAATAAACATTTAAACTGGCATAAACTGGCAATATATACCCTGCAGTATGTCAGTTTATATTGTCTTCCTAATCTGTAATTAACCACCATGCGACAATGTTGACTTTTTATAGACTCTGGTCTTCTACTACACAAGGATTCATCCAAGGTGTATAGGAATTTGTGGTTTCTGCCTCTGATTAATTGTGGAGTGTGTGATTGAAATTGAATAAAAAAAACACACCAGACAAGACAACACAACAGGTTTTCAGAAAACGTACCAACAAACTACAAATAACATTTCACAAAGCTAACAGGTTAAGACTTAATATTTTACACAATTCAGTGTTGCTGACTGCTTTTTCCTTTTTATATTTTTTAGCTTCCTCTTCTTGCTGTACCAGAGACAAAAGCAAAAAAGAAACCTTCTATCTTGCCCTTAGATTTGAATTTTACATATATTTATATAGATATTTAAAATTTTGGTTTTGTGGGGTTTTGTGGGAAAATGTCACTGTATAGGTCATTTAGTTAATTTTTGTTATTGTTGTTTGAAGTTCCTGCCTGGTTTTCTTAAGTTTTATTATATTGGAGTACTTTTTTGTCCTCTGATGGTTTTGTTACATCTTGACCCATAGATGTCCTCAGTTGGCCCTATATTTAACTGTTTTTCACCTGTAATCAGCACAAGTTTACTTTCACTGGTCGTTTATACTAACATTCTGCAACTCTTCACTATTTACACAAGTGAGAAGTTTGCCAGAATTATCAGTAGCTTCATTCAAGATGAGAGTCTCAAGTTTTTATTCAGCAGAGTTGTCACTTCAAACACTGAAATATCAAAGTGAATATTAACGTGACAGGTTGGTACAAAGAGCCAAATTCAGACATTCTTTCTATTCTGTTTGGTATTGCTAACTTGTTCTATTCCTTTAATTTTTTTATATTACAATAACTCTTCGTTATAGTGGTTCTCAGTAAAGCTATCTTTACTGACAAACAACTGTTCTTCCAAATTCATGACTATACATAACATAATTTTACCAGCAAAACATAGTCAAAAACCCATCACTTTGAATATTTATTGATCTCTAGGCCAGGCTAAAGGTTCAGATTTTTTTGGACATAAACAGTGTGTATTTAATGCACCAGCATGATTAACACTGCCCCATTTTTAGATGACTGACACAGACATGCTTGTCATTATTCTCAGGGAACAAAAAGCAATAGTTGCCATGGCATCCGCCCTCTGTCTTTCTGTCAGTTTCACAGCTCTGCTCATTTGCTACCGATTCAGGCCATTAACTTATCCAAAATGAAATTTCAACAACCTTCATTTTCTGCACTCAACTTTACATAAGCAGAGTGGCACATCACCTGCATTGACTGCAGTACACACTCTAAACATAAGGAGAAGAATATTTGGTAATACATGGTGAAACAGATATGAAATCGTGTGAGAAATTCACTGAAGCTTACAGGAAATACAAAAAGAAACACAGCAGCATAGCTATGAAATGAAAAGGTCCATGAAATAAAAACTCAAACGGCCATTTTATATTAGGACAAAAAAAGCTATTCAAGTGGGCTATTCATAGATAAAGCATCTGATGTGTTGCACTGAGGATATTTTTATTTTAATAATGACACCTTTGGCTTTTATGTGCTCGCAGTAACTTGGCTTTAACTTGGCTGTGTCATACCGTCAAATTTCCATAAATTAGCTCTGTGTGCACGCAGAAGTCACAGAAATGTCTTCACTCCATTTCCCCAAACTGTCACACGCAGAGCGAGGGGGGTCCTTCAAAAATAATTAGTTTGTTACATGCTGTCAGGAGCAGAAATGCAAATCAAGGTTCGACATCTTGTTATGGGATAATTTCATCGATCCAGTCAGAGAAGATAACATCCAATTTACTAATAGCGGCTGACTGAACAGGGCACCCCAGAGGAGAGAGGACACACTAGAGCTTTATTTTGTTTCCCCAGTGGTTTTTGTCCCCATTCTCTCTTCAGTATAGGTACTATCTAAATGACCTGCTGATAGAAATGTTCTTTCCCTTCAAATATTGAAAAGATATTCATCAAACTCAGGAGAAGCAAAGGAAGGTGGACTTCATTTTTCCCTAGAGGATTAGTAAGAATATTGTGTTTTATCCATTATTGTTGTTTAAAAACTATATCACGGCTTTTGGGGTCAGAAATCAAAGTGACAGACAATCTTATTGTTCTGCATTGATGCTACAAATGTGGTGGTTTGAATAACACATTTCTAATTGCAGAAACGCAAGCGAAGCATCAGAGCAGAACTTTAATCTTCAACTCAAACATCGTGTCAAACGAGAATACGTCTGCCATACAGACTGACGGTAGACAGGTGTTTGTTAGGGTGTGTCTTAAAAAGCATGTTATTGCTTTTGACACCAGCTGACATCTACACTTGTGTGTTTTTTCCTCCTGAATACTTTAATGAGAATATATTTCAATGAAAATTATTACGCTGTGTTTGTTGTGCCTCGAGCTAAGTTATTTTTAAAAAAAGGTCAACTCGACGTAGACCAATTTAGAAAAGCAAAACTTTCGTTTGTGAGAGATGATGAGTTTGAGTCAGTTTATGTTTTATATGATGAAAATCAGCTTATTAATCAGCTGTGTCACCCAGCAGGCTTCACAGCAGCTGAAGTCCCAGTGTAGGTGTTAAAGGGAAGAAGGTCTTTTCATATGTTTGCATCAGAATTACATCTGAATGAATGAGGTGAATGAGGTGCAGCAGACAGGATTTATGAGGACCATGTTAACTGGTGACTGGCTCCAGTGTCAGCAATAAAGAATACTGGTAGTTTTTCTTTTATTTTACTCAAAAAACAAACAAACTAGGATAAGCTTGTTAGCTGGAAAATTAAAATAAATTAAAGGAGATTTGGCTTAATTTAGCAAACAAAATAGAGTAATAACTGAAAAAACGTCTATTGTGTTTTGAAATTCTTTTATTCTACATGCTCAATCCATAACCATTTTTCAAATCCAAGGATAACTCCTTTCTCTAAGCACAGCTATATTGAAAGCAAAATGCACACTTTTATAAAATAAAAGCATTATGAATGCATTAAACTGAATGATTTGCTGCTTATGGGGAAAACGAATGCATTCTCATGTTAAAGATGGTCAATG
>JAOXNZ010000085.1:15329233-15343928 GCA_028566095.1 Kryptolebias brasiliensis
TTTGGTCTGAGGGAGGAAACCGGAGTACCCGGAGTAAACCCACGTGTGCACAGGGAGAACATGCAAACTCCACCCAGAAAGGCAACCTTCTTGCTGGGAGGCGACAGCTCTAACCACTACGTCGTTGTGCCACCCCAAACCTGAATCACCTACCTTTATCATAAACCTAAAGCCAAGTCACATTTCTCTCCTTCCTCCTTTACCCCTGTGTTTGGATGTTCAACCTGAGGGATTAGGGTGTCCCAATCCATTTTGTGCTCTCAGGAGAGGGAGAAATGATTAAGCTATCTGGTGCTACAAACAGAAATTTTAAACTGCATGCTTGTTTTTTGTGTTGGTAATACTGTGATATTTTTGTTTTACTCAGGTTCAAACTGCACCTTCTTTTCATTCAATATATTTGAGAACGTAAAAATGTTACACAGTTTGGGTTGCAATTTGTCTTAAGGGTTGATTGTGGGTCCAGAAGCCAGACCATTTGGGTACCACTTATCTAGTTTTATATATTCTCCCAATAGATCATGTCACACATTTGGTATCTTTTTCAATCTTCCCTAACATGGCATACAAGAGCATATTGTCTTTATATCTTTGGGGCCATCCACACGAGAACAGGTTTTGTGAATATGCAAAAGTTGTTGTTCTTTTTTTTTCAACCTTGTGTCCACATTGAAACAGTGTTTTAATAGTTCTAAAGTGGTAGGTTTTGAAAGTTCCAAAGAAAAAGAAAATTGAAACACCACTTTTGCATTTTTTGTATAGCCAGACAAAACACAATCTTTTAAAAATGATGATGCCATAGCCTCACCTCTGATTTAACCTATGACCCTTTTCTTCTTCCTGTGTTTACTTTTTGCACCCAGTGTGCAAGCTTTATGTGCATGCTCCACACCTTGTTTCCTGTTTTTGGTGTATTTTTATGGCAGCATTACAGTACCACATTCAGGCCTAGTATAGTTACTACAGTCCTTTTAGGTCAGTTTTGGTGTTTCCATGTGGATGTGTGTATTTCTTGAAAAGTTGCAGTATTTACAAGAATATCTTTAGAAATAATAAATAAAAAGACAGTTTTGGACAAGGCCTATTTTAGGGAGAAGGAGTTGGTGATAAGTGATGGCACATAGGCTTCCTGAAATGGGGTCCCAGGGTGTAGTTGACAATTTTACCTTTTGTGACTCTGACTCAAGGGACAAGGGGAAGAGTTCAACTAGGAAAAAGAATTTGGCCAAAGTTGACAAGTAGACAATGCTGGGTGTGTTTTGTGTAAAATATACTTCCAAATCATTCTGAATTCTGAATGTATTTTAAGAAGAAGGTTATCAGTGCTTTATTGCAGATTAAATTCTATAGCATATTAACAGATATTCATTTTAGAAAACTGGTCATAAATGAAAAACACAGCCAGAAGTATTACATCTCTAAAATGTGTGTGTTTTTTTTCTATTTAATTTGAGAGTCTTGCATGAGCAGGAGATAGAACGAGGCATCACTTCCTACAGCACAAGTGCAATCACATAAAAACAGTCATTGTATTAACAATAATGCTGTGAGGGTCTTCTTTTAAGTGTTTTGTTTCATTCCCCTCTCTAAAAATCACATTCAGGCTTTATTTGTAAAATGCATTTTATAAAAACAGCAGACCCTATCAAAGAGTTGTTGTGGGAGTATAAAATAAAATCAAAGTTTCATCGATTCCTGCCACCAGAACTTTAATACGTTAATACCTATAACTCTATCTACAACCCTATAATAGACTAAAACCATAAAGTTTCAATGTTAAAACAATTTAACAAACGAGGCTCCCCAATCACTGTCACAAACCAAAGTCTGTCATTATAACTGCAATATTTTCTTTAAAAAAATAAATTAAATACCCAATTTTTGTTAAACTTACCATCTTTTTTTACTGGCCGCCATCAAGGGTAAATGTGGAGTCATTATGTGTTTGTGTTTGTTTGTCCATCCCATGAATTGCTGGACAGCACCGCTTGAAACACATAAAAAGTAATTATTGGACATACATCTACAACTGATTAACTTTTGGCGTCAACCCAATTCAAGATGGCCACCACACCAAAGAAATCTTAGCAAACACAAAAATAGCTGTAACTCAGTCAATTTTACAGATATTGAGCTAAAATCTGATGTTGTAGTAGCTGAGATTAATTTCCAACTGAGCACTAACTGAGCGCTCAAGATCTGTGTTTAAATCTGTTTGTAAGCAAAATCATATTAATCTCTGGATGGATTTCAATGAAGCATTCAGAAAGTAATCAATGGATATATATCTACAACTGATTACCATTTTGAGTTAACATACTTCAAGATGGTGTCTACAGCCAACTGGCCTTAGAAAACACAAAAATCGCTATAACTTAGCCAGTTTTACAGATGGGGAGCTAGGATTTGGTGTGGTAGTAGCTGATGATCATCCTTAACATCCCCTTTAGGCGCAACACATTGTCTGACATCTTTGCTTAAAACCTTGGCAAAGACTCATTCACAACACATACTCCAAGTTCTACTTATTGCACGAAGATATTTGTTTAAAACCTTAGCCTTAACTGTTGGAGTCAATCCTTACTTACTTACAATAATTACTGTCTGTACATCTACAACTGATTAACTTTTGGAGTTAACCAAATTTAAGTTCTCCTTCACAACAAATCTACATTAGCCTACATAAAAATGGCTATACCTCAGTGAATTTAACAGATATTGAGCTAAAATTTGGTGTGGTACTAGCTGAGAGTCATCTGAGTAGTACCTGCTTCAGGGTCTACAGATGGAAACTAGCTTAAGCTAAGTCTGGTGCAAAGCATCTTTTATTAATGTTTTCTTTTTTTTGCACATTGTCCCGGTTTTAAATAAATAAGTAAACTGAAAATGAAACAGAAACAGATCATGCAAGATAGTGCATGAGATTGTGCATAATGTTATTGTCAAAGTTTGACTATTTCTCAATATGAGACAAGCTCAGTCTGAAACATTGGCAGGTGGTGGATATGTCAAGGAATGCTAGACCTTTAATTTTTTTCTATTTTGGTACTTTGATAACCATTATACACAAGAAAAAAAAAATCTTAATCCAAATCTTCTTATATTTGCCAAATCATTTTAAAATAGTTTTATGTTCCGTAAATTTAGTTTTAAATATCATATGCGCCCCTCCCCCAACAAATGTCATCAAATCATGTTATCCATGATTAAAAAATAAGTAAAAATAAGGCAAACATACTGATCCTGTGGTCAAAAGTGAGCAGCTTGTGAAGTGATCCTGCATAGCGCTGGGAGAAAGAGGCCAAGAAAGGGAAAATTAAAGAGCACATCAGACTGTCTACTGTTTGGACGCCTCTCTCATAAGCAGACATGAATAAAGTCGGATTTTAAAATATTCATTTTCTACTTGATTAGATCTAAAACCAATGAGAAACTCCAAGGGTAATTAGGCGTTGATAAGCCGAGATCACAATGGTAAAGAAAATGGAGAGCTGTAAAAGGAACATGTCTTTTCCTATGATCATTTTTGAATTTTGTGATTTTGAAACAAGTGATAATATTAGAAAATCACTGTGTTCTGAGAGGCGTTTGTTCTCTCCCTGCTCTCATCTGTGCTTTTTTTCCATCCAGTTTCAAAGCTTTTTATCAAACATCAAACCACTTTAAAATGCTCTTCGTTCTTCCTTCACCATCTACATTCGGCCCTAAAGTGGATTACTCTGTAATCATATTATCACTCGTGGCGGCTCTTTCACAACACGCCACACTTTCTAACTTTGAAAAGGTAGTTTCTGTTTCCGAGAGGAGTCTTGAAGCAATTATTTTGCCACAGTGAAAAACTTGGAAGGTGCAACTAGAAATCAGTTTGCTTACTGTGAATGCAATCATCGACAGTGTTTGTTTGTGCGTCGAGTAATGTGTTTGCAAATGCGCGAGTGAATGAATGATAACGAGACATCATTATCGCCAATCTGCTTCCTTTTGTGTGAAACCTGGCCATGGTCCTGCGAGACAGCATTTCCACAACATTTTGATGCACAAATGAGTGCTTGTGGTGCATAAAAGGAGCTGCTCGTGGTGCCGAGGACATCACCCAAACCTTTGCAAATGTCACCCTGCCTGTGACTAAGTCTGCTGCTGCTATTTGTGTTGCAATAAATCACCCCTGGGTGAGCATGACTGACAAGTTGTGAGTGATAATTTGTCACTTTCTGTTGTTATTCCTTTATGTTGAAGTACTGTCAGCCGGAACGATAATGACGCCTGACAGCCACACAACAACACAAGTCCACATTCGTTTATACAAGTGAAAAAGGTGATGAACCGTCAAGTCGAATATGTGCGCTCGCAAATCCAAAATATCTTCATACCGAAGCTCGTTATCGCCCGCCGACAATGTTTTTGCCCATGGCTGTTTGTGTGCATGTGTTTGCGTGTCTGTTACCAAAATGTCTCATGAACCACTGGCTGTATTTTGATGAAAGTTGCAGGACGTAATCACTGGGTGTACACTTACAACTGATTATGTTTTGGAGTCAGTCTGATTCAAGATGGCTGATTGTGGTAAAGGCTCAGACTGACACATAATCTGAGAGCCCAAGATCTTTGCCATTAACTTTTCAGAGACAACTCTGTTAGTCTCTTAGCATAATACATAAATCACATATAAAAGTCATTTACCACAAGACAAATTTTAATAAAACTTTCAGGAAATAATTGTTGGATTTAACTCTTCAAATGATTAACATTTTGGAGCCAATCCAATAAAAGGTGGTTGCCACAGCCAACTGACTATGAAAAACACAAATATGGCTATAATTCAGTACTGTCACAGATATTGTACGAATATTTGGTGTGGTTGTAGCAAAAAGTCCTTCACAACACATACTTCAACTTCTACTCATTGCGCAATATATTTGCTTAAAACTTTTGCATTAACATTTGGAGTCAAACCTGTTTGTCTGTTAGCAAAGTATCTCATGAACCACAGGATGGATTTTAATGAAAGTTTTTGTAAGTAATCATTGAATGTACATCTATAACTGATTAACTAATGAAGTTAACCCAGTTCAAGATGGCCGCCACAGCAAAGCCACATTACTCAACCCAAAAATGACTATAACTCAGTAGATTTTACAAATATTGAGCTAAAGTTTGATGTAGAAGTAGCTAACAGTCGATCACAACACATATTCTGAGTGTGACATCTTATAACATTGCATGACCACAGTTTGACTAAAATGGCTACAACTTTGTCATTTCTCAACATCAGATGATTTTAGTCTAAAAGTGTGCCATAAAAGGCAACAGTCAGTATGCATTTCTTTAAGAAATGCTTAACCTTAATTTTAAATGGTCCTTTCTCCAAAAAACTCAAACTCCCCCTAAAGATAATGCATAAGGAAACTTTAAAATGTATAAATAACAAGCTTCCGAAGAGCTTTCGATTACACCACAGCCTCCAGCCTGGCAGTCAGCTCTGCGCTTAGCTGTTTAGCAACTCCCGCCATTGATCGCTTAAAGGGAGTATCTGCCACAATCGGCATCCTATCAAACAGGGGGGGTGAATGGGGGAGTGCAAGAGGTGCAATTAGCTGCTCCCAGGAGCACCTAGGAAGTGACAGACAATCAACATGGATGGAGGAGGGAGAGAGCAGACGTACAGCGAAGGGGAGAATCTTGCACGGGGCTGTATATAAAGAAGATGGAGGAACGAAAGGAGGGAGGGAGAGGAGAAAGATGGTCATTACCTAAATGGGTTGTTATGCCCCATCTATCCATCCCATGCTGCCATTCCCCCTCGCCCACGCCGGAGGAGTTTTAATTGGCCCAGTACACAGTGTTTGCTCAAGCACTCTGCAAGTTTGGAGAAGGGCTCTGTGGGGGAATGCGGTAAGCTCACTCATGCTGGAAATATATAAGATGGAAAGGAGTGGGTAGAAGACCCAGCCGTACTGATGTATGTGTGTGCGAGAATATGCAGCTCAGTGTACGTTGGAGTTCACGTAAAACTCTTATCGACGTCGACAATTTCATATCCAGCCACGTGGATAATGAGCAGCTAGAGTTTTGGTGATTTCCTGTGAGAGGCACATAAAGAGGAATCAGCAGTCTTCAGGATTCATTATACCTCTGCTGTCACTGCATTAAAAGTACTGGTCACTAAACCTAAACTTTCTGCCCAGATGAAACCTTGTGTATTGTTAAACCTAACATGAAATGATTTCTACAGTGTTTTCTGCACAGCAGGAAGTTTATGCATAACGATTGCATTTGTCAAGTGAATTGTAACGTCAGCACAGAGCTTTACTGCTGCTCCAGGAGCTTCTTTTCTGCTGCAGGCTTTACCCTAAACAGTAAGTGTCCCTACTGAGAAAATATTACTGCTACACAAAAACTATTACACCAGAACTGTCCCACAGGAGAGACAGCCCTACAGAAAAATATAACTACATGGTCTTACCTTCTCTGTTCAACTTCCAAAAGTTCATTTTTTAAAAAGCTATAACATTTTCTGTAATTTTGACTTCTTGTGATTAGATAAATCTATAGAACCTCTGGAAATTGACTTTTTAGAAATGGAGTTTTCCATCTAGAATATCCAGTTTTTAAAAATAATATGCCTCTCATTTACATGTAAGAGATTACAAAAATGAAAGTGAGTTCAAATTAATTGAAGTGGGATTCTATGGAAAGGTTATAAACAATTATTATCTTACCTGTTGTAGATAGTTCTTTTCACAGTTTGAAGAACTAGAGTTTATTTCTGACCAGACTAGTGAGCCAAAAGCTTGTCAGAATGGGGGTGAGACAAAGCAGATTGATGCCAACTTCAATTTAAAAGAAATTCATAATGGTTCATCTGAATGTTGTGTTAAAAACCTCTACATCAGTGTCAGGTTCACGCTATTCAAGAACTGACATATAATTCTACAGTTATTTACAAGTGCAAATACCGGCTGCAGCAGCTACTGCAGCCTGGGGCACTTCCAGTAGGAATATTCAGTGCTCAAAGTGTGCTATTATGTACTATATTTGCCTAACAGGCCATAATATGTTTTCTTAGCAAACACATAAGGAGTTACTTTCATTGCCAGTCAAAGCGGTGGGGTGGTTTCCTCCAAAAAGAGGTGGGAACATTTCGACGAGGCTAAGTTTCCAGAGGTGTTGCTCCACTCTCGTGTTAAGCATTCACATCTTGTATGGTTAAGAATTAAATTTCATATCAACAGATTTGCTGTTTACTTATGGTAACAATTCTCCTCTCTGTGCATGGACTGAATATATTAATCTCTGTCTCAGTGCTGTCGATCACATTCAAAGCACAAGCTCAGTTGTACCTCCGGATTGGCTCCTTTTACCCAACTTTTAATCAATCAATATTCTTCATGAGTCATGCTTTACCTGAGCTCCTTAATCTGACCCAGCCAAAAGCAGTGCAGAGTCATAACGTCCTGAAGTTACAAGGGCTTCTCTACCTCTCTTCGTCTCTCTCTCTTTTGAGGGCTTCAGGAGGGGTAATGTAGTTTATATAAATCTACCGTAGCTCACCTTTGGTGAAGCTGAAACCTGCGTACCAGTAGGCTTATTAGAAGTAGAAGTACACTATAAAAAAAAACGGCAGTATGCTCAGGACAAAACTTTAGAAGTGCCAGTACTGAGTACCGGCCCATTTAGAACACTGGGGTTATTATTATATTTCTGCCAGAATAACTAAGTGATGTGAAACTGACAAATACAACTATTAGTCTTATCTTATTGTATTTCTCCAAACTGTGGTTAGTCAAAGAGCTATCCACAACAGATAAGATTTGTTTATAGTCTTTCCACACAACCCCACTTCAAAAGAGCTAAAGAAGTGCACAACTGACCAAAACAATATTAAATAATACCCCATTTGTCAAGTATTGTGAAGTTTGGGCACACAAGACTGGGTGATCATAAAGTTAAATAAAACCTTCTTTTATCCCTACAGGTTTTCCTTTCCATATATCCCTGTTTAAGTTCAGATGCCTTTCACGGGACTAAGCAATATTATTCTAGATCCCTTTGCAAAACCAAAGCTGACCCCAAAGCTGAGAAGATTTTTTTTTTGCCTCAAGCAGGAGGAGAGAGCTGAAGAACACAGTTAGAGAAACTACAGCACAAAGAAGTATTGAATCTTGTGTTTTCAGTCTGATGAATTCTTTACTTGGGACTTTCTTGACTAACAGAGTCCATGGCTGCAGGGCAGGTTTTATAGTGATAATAGACTTTATTTTTTTTTACCTTTTATAAAAGACAGAACTAGAGGTCACACAGAAAGGTAAATATTTTACAACCCGATGCTGCCTTTTCACATTTCCAGGGAAACATGTCATCTCAGTGTCTCTCAGCCAGAAACGGGAGTGTGTTTCTTCCACCTTGTCAGAAAGTGACACCCTGTGAGGCACACGCTGGGTGCTGCAGAGCTCAGAGGTAACAGACACTTCGTTTAGTTTCACTGCCTGAAAATAGAAAACAAGACAAAATCTATTCCCATGTTGAATTTCTTGGTCCATTGAGTCCAACTGAAAGTGTCACGGCCGGCAGTTACAGCTGAAATTGTTGATAGCATTGAGTGAACTTTGTCATCCCATCTACTTAGCATTAGATCATAAGAAGTTTGCAAAGGACTTGAATTAAACAGCTATTTGTGTGAGTGTGTGTGTGTGGGGTGTGTGGGTGTGTGTGTGTGTGTGTGTATTGTGGCTACTGAAAATGCTGGTAGCACTCATACAGACTGAGATTCACACAGTTGAACATATTCTGCGTTACCTCTTGTGTTCTGACAAAGCTTTAGCTTTTGAGCAGTGTTTTACCATTAAAGGTAAAATAGTTTTTGAATTTCAGATTTGCATTCATGGTGTTTGTATAGCAACCATAACAAGAGGGATTAAAGTAATTTACTGTGTTTAAAGTAAATTTATCCATCTTTTTTTTTTGTTTCAGTTATTAAACATTGATAGCCTTGTGCGAAGTGAAAATAATAACCTGTTGAAGTGATATTTTTATTCGATTTTATTATTCAAGTCTAAAAGCATGCTTATTAAGGTTATTTTATTAATACAATTGATTGTCCCCTAGTTAGGTTAACAACAAAAAAATAATCTGTGACCAAGGAATGTGTCAAGCAACATTTTTATTGTTTACCACTAAACGGTAGGTGATAATGGTTTTGCCTCTGTGTGCTTGTAGTCTGTTGTGTTAACAAAATATCCAATGAACTACTAGATGGATTTTGATAAACTCTCAAAAAGCATTCACTGGATGAATTTTTTCAACTTATGGACTTTTAGAGTCAGCCCAATTCATGCTGGCTGCTACAGTTAATCAACCTTAGCAAACACAGAAATGGCTATAACTCAATTAGTTTTACAGAAATTAAGCTAAAATTTGGCATGGTAGTGGATGAGAGTCATCCCTACACATACTCCATGTGCTAACAGATCACAACAAAATTTTTGTCTAAAACTGATGCACAAGGCAGTGAGTGGTATGCATTCAATTGTTTTTGTTTAAGAATTTGTTTTTGTCTTTCTGTGATTTATTTGAAATTTTCACGGTTAGCTTTAATCCATCTGTCTCTATATACACACACAGGCTTATAAAAATGTTTCAGCTGCGCAATGTTGGTATGCTCAACCAAACCACCACAGACTCACACATGTGCATGGACATGTACATCTATTATTGATGTGCTCAGCTTTCCCAGTTGGAGAAGGTGGACCAAATGGTACATTAATCATGAAAGCATGTCTCTTAGCTCACAGACAGAAGGAGAAAAAATACAGAGATGCCTAATGAAGAGCGATGATGAAGGTGAGGACAAGGACTGACGCTGTGAATGTGCTGAAACAAATGCAGAAAAATGTCATGTACTGAACACGACAAACCTTGACAACATGCTTACCTGTTTAATGTAGGCCTAATTCAGCTGGAAAATATTTGTCTGCGTTTTATGTGTGCACGAAGAGAAATACTTTCAACAGTCAAAAGGTCTTTGCAAGGACTTTAAGTAAGATAAGCACAAACCCAAAGCCTTCAGAGATCATTTATTCATTTCGTTTATTCTTCAGAAAGCATTTGAGAAAAAAATGTACAGCAGAAATCCCCAACAGCATATGTTTTTATTCCATGCTGCCCTTAACATGAATGTGAAGGTTTTTCACTGTTCCTCAGAGCTGAAGAAATAAAAACATATAAACACAAACACACACAAACATATTACACATTCTGTAACACTGTAGGTGGTTCTGCAGGTGCACCAGGCTGCAGATGAAGTTTGTTGTGTTCAGTGGTGTGTGGTGGATGTGTGTGTGTGTGTGTGCATTTAGGAGTGGGGTGCTCAGCAAAACAGAATTCTGTCATTAAACTGTGAAATCTCTACAGGCTCCATTTTCACTCAAATTTTGTTTACAGTGAATATTACACAGCATTTATCATCCATGCTCTCATCTTTTTCCTGCTTCTGCATTATGAGCTACATTCCTTTTATTCATCATAATTTTTCCCCTTAGGTCAGTGGACTCTTACCAGTACAATTACATATATGGACATAAAAACACTATGCGATCGTTGTGTGAGCAAATCCTTTTGGAATGTACAGCAGCAACTTTGCTATTTCTTCCCTGAGCGCTGCAATCTCAGGAATCTCACCCCTGAAATGGACCGACAAGGACTCCTTCACTTGCAGATTATCTGTGGAGGTCAGACCCAGCTCAGGGACTGAATGCAATAGCATCTGCTGTCCTTGTAGACAAGCTGAATTCACACAAAGTCTTGCTTTGAATTTATTAAAAAACCACTGCATTATTTTTGTGCTACTCTACTTTCTTTTGAAAATCACCATCTTGACGGGCAAAACATCACATTAGACCATACCAAAGTCTCATTCTTCAACAAAGGTAGAATCATTATTGCAGTTTTCTCATTATTGCCCACCGCTGAAGGTGATAATGTGTAATGTCTGTGTGTTTGAGAATGTGCTAATGGTTTGTACTATTAGCAAAATATCTCATGTACCACTGAATAGATTTTAATGAGATTTTTAGAAAGTATTCCACTGATTAGCTTTTGGAGTCAGCCCAACTGAAGATGGCCACCACAGCTAATCAACCTTACCCTAAATGGCTATAACTCAGTGAATTTTGCAGATGTTGAGGTAAAAATTGGCATGGTAGTAGCGGACAGTCATTCACAACACATTCTCTAACTGCCAACTGATTATACAAGATATTGCAATATCATATGCACATAATGTTATTTTCATGGTTGACAGCTGTCATTTCTTAACATAAGATGGTCTTAGTTTCACTCAAAATTTGTTTATCCCACCAAAAACACAGTGTGTGTAGAAGCGAGGTGCAAACACAGCAGAAAATTCACCATAAAAAAGTTAGCTGATGTTGTCCAAAGCTGCCAAAAAAGTCTTTCTGCAATTTTTACACATTGTGCTCAAAATGTCATGATTATATATGATTATATATCTGAATGTTAATGTTTTTACAGAAAATTAGCAAATCAGATATAGTACCACAATATTGTAGTTTTCTGGTCCTGTCGATGTTTTTACTATTAATGCTTTTTGTAAACTAGCTGAACGAGAATCAACTTTCTTCAGTGGCGTCGTTGAACCTTTTCTTTTTTTGCTTTAATATCAAATGCTTTTTTTGGAGCACAATTTAATATTGATTAATAAAAAGAAAATGTGATACATCTAAGAGACAATGACAAATATGTGGACTATGTGGATTATGTGTGGACTATTTCTAACACAACAATCTATTCTCAAAAGCTTTAAACCAAAAAAACATTTTCTTTAAGGATAATTACAAACAAACAAAAACACTCCCAAATTCTGTTATTATATACAACCCATATCACTCAGCTGATGATAGGCATAACCTTTTAGTATGCTAGGTTTTACCATTAGCTTAAAAAGTGTGTGAAATAAATGATTAAAACGGGTCATAAAAATCAAAACATACATGTGATCCTAATGGTATTTTAAATGTTTGTTCTGTCTCCTCTCTCCCTTTATAACATTCAAACAAGTGTTGAAAATTTTTAATACCTGGCATAATTGGCTTTAATGGCTCATTGGCAGAATGGAGGAAATCATAAAACAAACTGCAAACTGCATTATCTTTTAATTTGTTGGCTATTTATCTTAAGGTCTCAGGTTCATACCCATGTAATTTGCAAGCGCCTTAGTCTGTCATGCAAAATGCGAAATATCTATTTGCCGCTGTACAGAACATTACCTTTAATGGTCCAAAGCATGTGTGTCTCACGATGTGTTTTCATTTTTATTTGTTTGGCTCAAATGACCTGTTCATTTTATTTTTTATTATTTAGTTGCAGGAAAAAAAATCATCAATTTCACTAATGTACCTTACAAGGGCAAAATGACATTGTACTAAGAGCAGCTATGAAGTTCAATTACGTGTGTAGAATCTGATCCTTTATGGTTCCAGCTTCCAGTGATGAGGTGTACCTGTGTGACATAAGGACTCCTGGACGGGAGAACAAACTTTTGAGGTACTGATGTTACCACAAAGTAAAATATTCACAGACAACAAAACATATTTTCATATTAAGAGGATAGTTCAGATCTTTTGAAGTGGGGTTCAGTGGAAAACTTATGAACAATTATTATCTTACCTGTTGTAGAAAGCACTTTGAACTCAAAATTAAACTATTTCCCCAAACTAAAGCCATGCAAAGAGCTATCTACAAGTAAGACATTAATTGTGCATAACTGAACCCCACCTTTTGAACTATCGCTTTAAGCATTTCAACTACAACCATTGAAGTGGTTCGGGTACTCTGCAGGGAAACCATGTACTTGTTAAAACACTCAACCTTTCTTTGTCTAACCAGTTGTCCTTCTGTTCCTCTCTTTCCTCCACCTTGTATCTCCCCATCTTTCTCTAAATCTGTTCTGCTTCAGAAAACTCCCCTCTTTAATCCTATCTGATTAGGACCCTGGTTGCCCCCACCCTCCTCCTCCTCCTCTTCCTCCACCAACACCACCACAGAGAAGTGTATGCTAATGTGGCTCATCTGCAAAAATGGAAATTAGCCTCCTTGCACTTTCGTCAGCAGCCAGAGACAATAACGCAGCCTTAAGAGACGCAGCATTGTTCCACAACAAAACTCAGAGTGGAAAGATAAGAGCTTGTCAGATTTGATCAGAGATGAATTATGCATTGCTGGTCACTGAGTTGAAGTTTATTCCTTTTTGATGAATCCACTTTATTTCTTTATCTGTTCCAGTAATCACACACCGCTGTCAGGAGCTGTGTCTTTATGTATATTAATAAATGCATTTGTACTCATCCCCTGTGCTGAACGCCAATGTGTAGACTCAGAGCACAGAAATCGTTGTGTGAGATAAGATATATAGCATCCAAAAGTGATAAAAGCTCAGAAAAAAAGTTACAGTCAATAATTTAAATCCAGAATATGAGGTGAACAAAAGCAGCTTGCAAACAGCACTTGCAGTGAAACGTGAGATGTAAGCTGATACAGACCCTTATCATGGATGCCTCTCCATCTGGGTGAGTTGTAGAAAGAAAACACTGCTAACAGGATTAGGGCTTGCGTGTTTACCTTTACCAAACAGACAGAAGGGGCAGGATCGATATGTGACTAATATGATCAGGGAGGGCTATCACCCCTCATCTCCGGCTTTCAATGGAGCTCCATTAACCATGTGACTGTGGAGCTCCGGCACAGGCCTGCAATTTGTCTCCTCTCCAAACCCTACAGTTGTCTTAGAGCACAATATGTTCCTGAAATGGGATATGTCTGATATTATCCCAAGTCTCTCAATTTGAAAAAAAAAAAAAGAAAAGTATATCCACACTGTAGGGAGATAGGAAAATCAGCCGCATTGCTAACAGATCATTTTTTTTTGTGTGTCAGAACCAATTCAGCATGCTGTCCTTGTGCATTTTCATTTACCTGCAGCCATAGACTGCAGACAGCACGAGGTGAGCGTATCTCATTAAAATCGAGTAGAATGATTCTGCCACGTCTATTGTGCTCAGTAATTCCTCAGTGATGTATTCCTCCCCCATCTTGCTAATGTAGCCACATTTCAGGTACAAAACTCCTCTTTGCCTCTTCATTTTCATCTTCTTTGAGGAAAATAAAAAATTTAAAGACCCCCCGCCCAAGTTAATGAAATTGTAACGGCACCTTATGAAATCAGCACCATGTAAGCAATAACATCTGGCAAATAGATGGCGCATGTAATGTCCGCTGAGCCTCACTACACACAACCCTGTTAATGAGCGCAGAGACAGACTGAAAGACGGGCATGTGGATGGACAGGAGCAGACTGATAAACAGACAGACTTGCAAGACTGGAGATAGGAGAGTGTGTTTGTGTGTGAACAACAAAAAAATGTTGCACAAAAGTAAAAAAATTGAGGTTGTGTGTCTGTGTGGAACAGAATATATATATATAATGACGTACTTGTACAACATCCTGTGGCAGATTATGCTTTTCATCCACATCAGTTTCTCTTTGGCTCAGGCTGAAAGATCTTAACAACAGCTTGATGAATATCCCATGAAATTCTGGAGGCACGTGCCAATCTGCTCCCAAGGAGAAGACATGGATTAATTTTTTTGAAATCAGAAACAGGGTTAATATATTATATAT